>WBNO01004145.1:2942-45649 GCA_013400575.1 Peucedramus taeniatus
GGAGGTTGGAGGGGGATATGGTTGAGTAATTTCTTGCCCTAAACTGAAAATGCTGCCTCAAAACTGATTACACTGCAAGCAGAGAAGCTTAAGGTATCCTTTTATTTTGCTAGAAGTGGTAGCAACAATTTGCCCTGACAAAGACTACAACGTGGTTTGTGGTTTTCCACACATTCTACAGTAACCTACCCTTCCAAACTCATCTCTGCAGTCTTCTCTGCTGACCTTTCCATACAAAAAAAATTTGAGAAGCTGTGTTGAGGGCTGTGTTAATTATCCCTAGACTTGTGTGCTTGGCAGCTTGCTTTACTCGACGTATTTAACTTTCTTAAAAAAATCAGCATAGTTTTTTACACAAACAAAGGGCACACTAATTAAGGTGAAATTACTCAGACTACTTTAGTTTATACAAAGATTTAATCCTGGATTATCATTTAAAGATGCTGAATATCATGTAAAGCATCAATAGTAATTACATTTTATTTACTTTCAAGGGTTGATCCTGTATAATATTTATGAGGTATAGAAAAATATTGTACTTTTAGGAAATTAAGTTTTCAGGAATATATTATCTAGGTTTCTTGGTTTTTTTTAATCAATTCACACAAAAAATCCATTTGAGTTCATGTTTTTAACTAAAAATGCTGAGAAAAATCATGACATTTTTATTAGAGGTCAAAAGGACAAGAAGACATTTTTAAAGCCTTTTTTTAACATAAAAATATTAACACCTAAAGGGAAACAATCCATTTAACTCCTTGATTTTAAATGAATCCATTTATATGAGAGTTGCAGAACAGCACTGACAGAAAGAGGAGTGAAAGGGGAAACTCAGGATCCCTCTTTTGTTATAGGAAGACATTCTTCATTTTGATAAATACAAGTGTCAAAGATTGATATCTAGGCAATTGTCAGACATCTGAGAAAAATACACTAACAGGCTTCTTTCCATACTGGATAAAGTTGTTCCTAACCCTGAACCTTTACTGCTTTAAGTACAGTCAAGGTCTTTGTGTTTCTTGACACTTTTCAGTCAATACTTTTCCTGAGCAAAGTCCTAAAGAAATGGAGATATATTTATAGAAGTAGACTCTCAGAAGTTCCAAAGGAAGGCAGCCAGGTTATTGCCAATATCTGGATTCCTAAGCCTAGAACACACATTTTGCTCTTGGCAAGTGGCAGTGACAAACCCTGACAGGGAGGAAACTTCTGGGCATCAATCCGTCCCATAGGCAGTGGCTGGGATGCAGGATGCAGGACAACCTCTCTAAGCATCTGGGCTGCTGAAGCAGGAAAAGAAGCAGCAACAATTCTGACTTGGAGATATTTATGGGACATTGAAAGGAGAGGAAATTCCTTCATAAACCAACTTTTGCAGCCCTTTTTTACAGTGGACTACTTTATTTCAAAGCTGTAGCATATATTAAAGCAATGATATTGGATCCAGATTACATGCAAAATACCACTATTAAAGAGGTTAGAAATTTAAAATAGAACAAAAAAAAAAACCAGAGGAAATGATACTGTGCAAGCAAATGTGCAGTCATACTTTGTCAGTAACGTATATATGCAAAATTCTTCAGGTGCAGAAATCTTCCTTTGCAAAACCTTGCTAAAATTGAAAGCTCTCTGGTGATTCAGAGCTTTCACTTTCTCGTCTGATATTTGTGCCACACAAAAAGAGAGCCCAGCCTTTCACTTTTACCCTTAAGGTAAAAAGGTACCCTAAGGTACTTAGGAATAGACCTGTCCATCTCAGCTGTGTGCAGCAAAACTCAGACCGAAAACCATATTTATCAATGCTCATGAGATCAGATGTTTCTAACCTGTAACTATAATTCCTTCTGACCATAGGTTCTAATCATCATTATGATACTTGGGACAAAACAAAACTATTTTAATCCTAATAACATTTGTAAATCTCTGATATACACCCTGGAAACCATTCTAGTAATGTGTGTTTTATATCATTTTCTCAAGATTCAGAAATAAATAAAAAGATGAGGAAACCAGAAAGCAAAAACAGAAAAAAATAGCAGGATGTTGCTGCCACTGATGTCTATGGCAACTGGCAGAAATCCCATGCATTTTAATGGGAGTAAGATTTTCAATTTTTAGTACTTGTGCCCTACATATCTTTTGCCTTCAGCTCTTCTCGACAGCATTGACTACATGATGTTCTGAAAAATGAACCTCCAAAATGCAGTTTTGGCCTGTTGGAAAGGTTTATTCTTTTTTTTTTTTCCTTAACTTATGCTCAAATTTCAAACATGGGCATAAGGATTATATTTTTATTTTACTACATAAGGGGAGTGAATAAATCTTGATGCTGACAGAACACTTTATGTGATATTTAGCAACAAAGAAGGAAACTCTGTCAGCCCAGAATTCACAGGAGCACCAGTTGGCTAAATTCATGGCACGGTGTGGGAAAATTACCTCAACACTGTCTACTTTTGCTGATTTTTCCTTATGCTGACACTTCTGATGCCCTGAAAGTTGCTGTGCTCACATCCTCTGCTGCTGGTGTCAAAGAACACTCTCAGTCTTCACATGCCAAGATGAGGAAAACCTATTGCAATGCCCAAAAGACTTAACTCCTGTCAAATATATTCATTTAACACAAGCACTCTGGTCTATGACTCTGAAATCTTAAAGTGATGGCATGAAGCAGGAAGGAAAGGAAAAAAAGCAGTAGCTTTTTAAAGAAAATCTTGAGTTAATGGGCAGAGCCACTCCAGTTCATTGTAAAAGAAAAAGACAAAAAGTATTGGCCACAAAGAGAGAACTAGATTTTCAGATTAGTGCTGTACACAAAGGATTGTATACAATCCTACTGAAAAATTGTAACTTAGAAATAACTGCCTCACATGAAAAACAACCTACTTGATCATACACTTGAAGATACATACAGTCCTTCTTGTTTCCAGACTTCTCCTTGAAGACTACTTTCATCACTTGGGTCAGTTTTTGACATTGGTGTAGATTTAGTATTGTTAAATGTTATATTTAAAAAAAAATAAAAATTGTTCAGCTATTTGGGTGCAGTATTAATTTTTTTTTCTATTCTTGCCAAGACTATGGAAGCCCAGTGCGTAGTGAAATTCTTCATCCTGTGCTACAGATTCCCTAGGCTAAGCAACAATCCCTCTCTATTTCTTTGTCCTCTCTATTTCATTAAGTTTACACATATAGGAATAAAACACTTTCAGAACAGGGCCAACAGCAAGCCTGTCACATCAAGCTCCTGGCTCTATGAGGTTATGAGCATGTGTTCCTACACATGTAAAGATTCCCACTGATGTTAGCATCCCTTCACATGTCCACAGAACTGAACAGAGTATCTTGACTGGGAAGGGACCCATAGGGATCAGAGAATTCAACCCCTTGCTCCTTACAGCACAACCAAAAACTAACTCAGAAGACCATGCAGGCTATTTCTTTGGTTTATCCCATCCACCAACTGTTTTTGGGTTTCATGGCTGTAAGGTCCCTGCCCTACTTTTTTCATCATACTGCCACCCAAATTTACTTCATTTTGAAGTATACACAAACAAAGGAACAGAAATTTAATAACCTCAAAAAAGACTCAAAGAATGTGATGAGGCTCCATGAAAAAAACATACCAACATCTGCAAGGCAGATGAAATAATCTATCTGTGCAGCCCAGGAAGTGTCATATGAAGGTTTGCACATTCCTCTGAGCCCTCATGTTGGAAAAAAGCGAATCAGCTGGAGTCAAATGTAAATCATCAGGCCTGTGAGGAAAGCCCGAAGGAACTGCACCTGTTTAACCTTAAACCAAATAAAATGGAAGGAGGCATTTGAACAATGACTACAGTGTAGAAGATAATTATATATTTGCTTAATCCGTTACTGCTTAAAAAAAAAAAAAAAGGAATAGACCTGAGTTTCTGATTTTAATAAACTTCTGGACTAGCTTCCCTGTGCAGCAGTGAAATTTCACCTGCTGAGATTCTTCCAGAGCAGGCAGGACAGACTTGAATGATACAGGTGTACATCGATCACACAGTGGGACCATCAAATTTGTGATTACACACACAAATGCAAAAACCACTTTTATCCTTTTTATTTTTTAAATGTTTATTCTTGAGAAGAAACGCAGAAAAATTTTGAGTGGCCAAGAGGGACTGCAGGAGCTGTTTTTCTTATCACATTCCTTCCTCTTTTGCCTTCTCACTAGTTTTCTTAAATTTTATTTTCATAACTTTTTCCAGAAAAGGAAACATTTATTTTCCTTTGCAAAGCACCTTAAGGTTCAGGTAAAGTAAAAGCTGGGTCTGAATGACCCTTACCTTCACATGATGACACTTAATAAATAGGATTTTTTGTAAAATACCTACATTTTCAGACATTTGCCCATACAAGTACATACTGAAGATTCAGATTTTTTTTCCACCCACTTCATTCTCGTAACTGTGCAGTGAAGTATCTGGTAGCAAAAGAAACTTTCTGGGGATTGCCATTCAAACAAGGATACACTCACAGCTTTTGTGTTTGCTTGGAGACTACCAGCACTTTTTATACAGACAGAGAAGCAATTTTATAAACAATTGAAGCATTTCTACTGAAAAAAAAAAAAAAGATTTTTGAAAACACAACATATACTTTTTACTAATCCTAGTAATAATGATAAACTTGCAGGAACTTTTGAAATAAGAACATAAGAAGATACAATGAGATGTATAAGAGGAAAAGAAGAGAAAATTAATAAAAATATATTTTAAATGTATTATCAGAAGCAGGTAATTTTGTGAGTTCTCCAAAACTAAAGATTTGAGATTTGATTCAATCGCAAGTGATCTGTAGAGCTGCTGTTAAATTCCCAATTCTTGCTCACATCAAAAGCTAAGATTTGTTTTAATAGGGGTTGAAGATACACAGATAAAAACCAATAATTCTGAGGGGTTATGCTGCTGGCTTTAGCCCTTCCTGCATTTCACCTGGGTAACACTAAGAATTGCTGCATTTCTTTAATATCTAACCTCTGCAAACAAAAATTGCTCATTTAGTTTTAAATGTAGGATATGATCATGATCTTGTTTTAGTAAGGGACTTTTTGACACTTTAAAACATTATTTTCTTAAAGTAATCACAGTGTTGTACCTCAGTATGTTTGGTTTTCCTCAGATAGTATTTATAATCAATACACCAAAGGGAGTCAGTACAGCAGAGGGAATGCAACATTTCCTGACATCACCTATTTATCTAGCACAAAACTGGAAAGATTTTGAAGGTAAGGAAAACAATTCAGGGAGAGCAAGATCTGGCCACTAGTTCTGCCCTGGCTATATGTGTTGATTCCTTAATTCACCAGGAATCTCAGTCTCCTCATCTGGTTTCTGTGTGCAGTGTTGGATTTGAGCTGCTCTTTACTATGTTGGGGTTTTTTTCCCTCTTCTTGTTGTATTTTTTCTGAATATGAAGCATTTTTTAAAATACTAAAAAGAGCATACAAACATGCAACTAAACCCAAAAAATCAAGCATGGCACAGTAGGAGAAGAAAGCTTCTGGGGAGAGAAAGCAAAGCTGTGTGACAGATGGAAAAGTCTCAATGGATGAATGGTACTACTACAAATAAGTAGCAGGCAGCCAGAGGGAATCAAATAATGATTATAGAAGAAAAATGAGGGTTAAAAAATGGGGTAAAAAAACCTTCAGCACTGGCAGAAAATTCAAGAGTAGCAATGTATAATATTTGTATAAGGGAAGTTTAATTATATGCTTTCCACAAACAGGGAAAGCAGTAAAGACAAAGAAGCTAGACAGCTGACAAGCATGTGGACAACAAAAAGCTCAACGTGTCCTTGGAGAGGAAGGAATGTACTCCAGGATTCGGTCTGGCATGCCCCCAAACCTGAACAGATTACTTTCTGACGATCAATACCTGTAACCACCAGAGGCCTGTTGGAGTGTTTAAAAAAAAATAGAAAAAATCAGCTTCAAAGAGACCTGGTCCCAAGCTCACATTTTATTTTTGCCACTGGGTGCTGAGGTAAGAGCTTTGGACAAGGCTCATTTTTCATCTCTTTATAGGTCTGCGGATTGAATATGAAGTGTCGCGGCATGTTCTCAGGGCTTCGCTCCGTCAGTTTCCTGTCCCAGAGAGGAGCACTCTCAGGATGACACTCGTCCCCTTTGACCAAAGCTGGTATCAGATCTTTCACAACAGCCTGGTTAATGTCTCCTTTAACATCCATGACTCCTATCCACCTATAAAGGAAAAAAATGAAATCCTTATTGTTTTCTTAATTTAAGTCCCGATTCCTTTGGAGAAAGATAGAAAAACCAAGAAGGTTCTTCATTTTGTTTGAAATGTCACAGATCAACAGTTATATCCAAATACAGCTTAGCTATTTTAGAGAAGTACAGTGGGCTCTTTTTCACACGCTATAGCATACCTGGATGGAAATTAAATCTCATCTTTTTCCCAATTATATAATTTGATCACAAGCGCATACTGAAAAATGCATTTAGACATTATTATGAGTGGGAAGCAATAATTCATACATATTTCTGGACTCACAGAGTGTTCCATATAGTTTGATGTCTCCAATTACAATTTCGTCTTTTCCTCTCTCACATTTAGCTTAATTTTCTTTTGTCTTTCTCCTATTCATTTTTCAAATACTTCAAGGCAGTGCACATTTTCCAGAAAGAACTGATGCAATTTTTTTTTTTTTTTTTGTCCATCTATCTTCGTTTCTGTAAATAACTGATCTGAATAAGGGAAAACAGAGAACAGAAAATCTAAGCAGCTTTTTAAGGAAACAGGGGGAAAAAAAGGGGGAAAAAAGGAGAGAGAGAAAGAAAGAAAGAAAGAAAGAAAGAAAGAAAGAAAGAAAGAAAGAAAGAAAGAAAGAAAGAAAGAAAGAAAGAAAGAAAGAAAGAAAGAAAGAAAGAAAGAAAGAAAGAAAGAAAGAAAGAAAGAAAGAAAGAAAGAAAGAAAGAAAGAAAAAGAAAGAAAGAAAGAAAGAAAGAAAGAAAGAAAGAAAGAAAGAAAGAAAGAAGGAAAAAGAAAGAAAGGAAAACTGTATTATTAATAGCAAACTCCAGGATGATGGATGAAAAGAACAACAATATCCTTTAATCATAAAGCACTAACATTCCAGCAGTGCTGGTAAGTGACTGGAGCAGTGAAACCATTTGAGACTTAAACAGATGGATTAGGAAAGGTTCCACTGTGGGTTCCTGGACAGATTTCAAAACAGCAGCCTGGTTAACTAATGCACAAAAAGCAAGTGATTCTTCCAATCAATAAGCTTTTATGTAAGCATATTAGAGTTATAATATTTAAACACAGCAGACAAGTGGGGAATCAGGAATTCCTCATGCTGGGCTACCAAGGCAATAAGTTTTACTTGAATCTGGAGATGTCTTTTTTCCCAGCAAATTGCAAAGGGATTTCATAGCTAATGTTGTCACCACATGTTCATCAATATATTAACAGTTCCTGAAAGTTTTGTGAAAATGATGGTGAGTTCCAAGTCCAAAATATGCTTTTTTTTACAAATATTTTTTTAATACTCCTTTAGGGAGAACTTAACCAGATTTTCATTGAATGAAGGAAACTACACATAATATTAATCCTGACTACCTTTCCTAGTGAGCACTCTTTCCACAAATAATTAGAGAGGGACTACAGTCAAAAGCCCAGGTCATAGGGGCTGATTCCCTTCAGCATGATAACATTTATCCTAGGTAAGAAATGGAAATGGAAAATGGTAATGGTTTTATATGGATATCTATATATATACAATTTTATTTCAAAATATCTTTTAAAGGAGGTTGTAATTTTTAAGGAATTACTGGCAATGACTACTATGTCTCTTTCTCTTAAGTGCCCCGTTGCAGATAGAAGTATGATATTTCATAAAGGTTTCTAAAAGTGACCTACCATAGATCTTTATATAAATTATTATTATTATTATTATTATTATTATTGTTTCTAATAACTTGCAGTGTTCCAAGTATACCACACAAAAAAGCATCATCAGGGGAAATTTAAGGAACAAAGGAAAATTTCAAGCTTTTGTATGATACCTGGAGATCTAGGCCATGGTCTCTAGTTCTCTGTTTATACCATGATCAAGAGACATGCAGATTTATACAGTTTACCAAGATAGGCTTCCCCTTCCCAGCTGAGATCTGGCTACAACATATTTGATATTAAATCTTACACTTATTCAGACAGGAATTTTGCTTATTTTGCATCATGTCATATCCTTTAGGAAACACTTTGATAGTGTTTCCTAAAGACTAACTTTTTAGCATTTTGAGTTTTCACATTTCAGGGTATCTAGTAGGTTTTCAGAAGAAGTCTTTTTGAAACTCTTCATGGCTATCACCAAATTATGTCCACCTGTAAAAGTCAAAACCAAGAGAACACTGTGGAAGTATACACTGATTATGAGCTCCAATGGAGTTTCAAAAAAAAAAAAAAACCCACACTAATATTTGACCAAGTAAGAAAGAACTTTTCAGTTTTTCAAGACACTTCAGAATCAAATGTCTCATTTAGTTATAAATATGTCCTGCACTTTGCCAGCATACAAAGTAGTCATTACATGTGTAATATTTGTCACTGGCTTCTTGCCTGCTAGAACCAGGCTGTAATTGAACATTTTGATGTCTCAAGGACATTGCTCTGGCCTGAAGTATCAGACTGCTGTGGTGCTAGGACTTTGCCTCTTTCCATCAAGGACTTTGGACTCAATTACCTATGGGGTTGCTGCCTTCCTGGCTCCCCTTTAAATTGCCAGCCAGGACCTCTGCTTAGTACATGTGCAGGTTTGAATATGCATATATATTTGCCTCGAGGTTTACAATGCAAATGTTCTTCATAAATTGAAAAAGGATACTGGGGGGGAAAGTGCTTACAGCCCCAAAACAAGAAGTTTGTTAGTCTGCACTGTAAGAATCCTATCTTTCAGTCCCCAGAGTATTGACCCTCACAGGATTAAATGTTATTCATTTTCAGAGTGACTAAACAGTTGACAGAAGCATGTAGTAAACCTGTAGTATTCAGTAAAATCTTCTGAAGACAGCAGAGAGAGTTCCTTCCAGTTTTCTGAATGGAGTCTTCCCCTTTCTGAGACTAAACCCCTTTTTTCCTTCTCAGTCTACATACCAGTTGTAACTGCAAAGTCTCTTTTCTTTTCCTCTTTACCAGTCTTCAGACTGAAGGTGGAAAAGGAGGAAGAGCATTATACAAAGTCCTGTTCTTGCCTTTCCTCCAGGCCAGTTTGTCTCTAACTCAATCCCCATCAGCACACGCTGCGTGTAGTGTTTGGAGCAATGGCAGCATAAATTCTCTCTGCTTTCTCTAGTTATTCAAATTCTGTGACATTTTGTGATGATCTGAGGGCATGTTTACCAGCAGTAAAAATATACTGATGTCATGAATAGACTAGAACCCAGATGCTATGATTCAATTTCAGCTGCCAATTACTGCTATTTTGAATACAAACAAATCTGAAAGTAAAAACATCAAATTAAGGATATTAAATATGTTAAGCAGATTTTGAAGTATTACCCTATTTCTACTTTAAAGGGAACTACAAATTCCAGAAAAGGAATAGAGTTCTTGCCTACAATTAAAACAGTAAATAGTATTATATTCTGTGTAGCTCTTAGGAGTTTGGTCCCCCACCGTTATCTGCGGGATGCTTCACACTGCCACAGTAGGGCAGTTCAACATTTCAACCTCTTACTGTAAAAATTAACCTGTTTTTTCTAATACATTTTGAACTCTGTTCACAGAAGCCCACATTGCATGAAATTCACAGGCCCCCACAGAGATAAAATAATTCTCCTTTTTGGTGCACCGCTGAGGAATGCTAAAAATAGTTGAACATACCAGGAAAAATAAACTCCTTTGGGGACTGCAGTGTCTTTGCCTCACTGGAAGAAAACAAATAGATAAGCATATATGTGTACAATTACATCCAATTTCTGTATACTACACCAAGTAGTTAGTCTACATTCTAGAGATTCCTGAATCTCCCACCTATCTAATTATTATACTTCTGTATTCCAAATGTAGAAGAACACTGCATTAATCTCAATTGCTGAATAACTAATAGCTGCTGTTTGCTTCCATTTACTGTGAAAACATCTTAAATATTACCACATGTAAGAAGCATATAATTTTGTTTAATATATCGATATATGTGCCCATATCTAAATGAAGATGCACTTACATGCATATATGTGTGTGTAAAATTATTTGTTGTGCAAAAAAAAAAAAAAAAATCCTCGTTGCCATCTATACTTTTTTTGTCTGACTTCAGATTAATTTTGGCTGGACCCTTGCATCACTGGCCTAATGCCTACATGGAGATTGACTTGAACCCGAATCACCAGGAGGACAAAGGTTTTTCATTAAAATCTTGCTGATTAGCCCTAAAAATGACACTGATGACCTTGGAGACAGCACTAGTTTTCTTCACTAGAAGTATGGAAGATATGAAACTGTTAAAGTCCTGATGGGCGTATATACACAGATCTCAACACTTTGATCTACTCTACTCTCTTCTGAGGTATTTTTTGGAATATTTTTAAGGAAGTTGGATCAGCAGTAAGACCAGTTATAGTACATTTCATCTTGAAATGTTCCTATGTACTGAAATATACGTGAAAGGCATTGAATCACACTTTTATAAACAGCACAAAATACTTATCAGAAGTTGAATAAAGGATGCATATGTTCATTACTGGCTGTGGTGAATTTCTTTTTGGATGATATGTGTTTTAACAGACCTTTACTCCTGTCTATATGCCTCTCTGAGTGGAAACAGTTTTATTAGATGTTGTGGCAGCCTTCAGATTATATTCACACAAACAAACAAGATATTACTTGGTGCCAAAACACTTGTATGAGTACTGAACAATCATCATTAAAGCAGTCAACATTAAGCATTCAGAATTGGTTAACACTCCAAAGCATTTAGGTAGATATAGGTTTTTCATTGTCTCAAAAAAAAAGAGGTTTTAAAACTGGTTTTCATCTATCTACAGAATTTTTTTTTTGTTTTTTTAATGAAAGTATTCTGCTTATACATAAGATACCATCAACTCATCCTTTAAAAAAGTGAATATGTAAAAGTGGAAATGTCAAAGTGTCCTTTAACCATTGATATTAAATATTAACCCAAATTAAGAATAAAAATAAATGAAAACCCCTGTTAGACGTTACATCTATATGTATCACACTTTTTAACATTCACTATATATGAGATTAATCTTGTTTTTATTCATGCAAATGTTCTTGTAGGAAGCACCTGTAGTGAACATGGTGTTGTAATGAGATATGTAGGTCATATCATGGAGAATGACTGTAAAATTTAGCCACTTGATGCACTTGCAGGTGTGAAACATCTCAAAGGCTCTATTCTGATTAAGTGAATTTCAAATTCTGTGACAAGAATTAACATGCCCTGTGCAGGACTGGGTGCTGAACATGCAAAGATATTTATAAATTCCTCTTGATGCTCTTAATATTAGGGTAATCAGTTTGCTCTTTCCTTTCCATTTGTAATATTTATTTCATGTAGTACAAGAGATTGTCATTCCAAACTATCTGTGTTTGCTTGGCTTAAGGAAAAAAAAAAAAAGCTAAGGTTTTTTTTAGTACATCTGTCCCCTAGTCACTGTCTTCACTGTTATCTCTAAATCATGAGGCTCAGGACAACACAAGGCCAAGGACAGAATTTTGCTTTGCATATTCTTTGTATAAGGTTCTGTTTTTCTTTTTTTTTTTTTTTTTTAATTTTCACACCAAAGTCAACTTTAACTCAGAGGAGAGGTTTCAATATCATGCCTGCCTCTGTCACCAACAGAGCAGTGGCCAACAGAGGGACATGCTACTCACAGCCTCTGCCTTCCATCCTCCAGGGCTAACCAGCCCTTCATCTCCTTGCAGACCAACCACTTGGACCCAGAGCTAGTCTCAAGCTAGTTTTTGTCAAAAGATGCCTTCATTCTCTCTCAGTGCTCCACTTTTCTCTATCCTAATCTGACTCCTATAAAGAGTCTAGAGTTACTCAAGTCTGAATGACATTCCTAATCCACCAGTAGTCAGAGCTGAACCATGGCTCAAGGCTTTCCTTATCCCATAGTCCAGAAATGAAGCTTGGTATCTCTCTCAGAAGAGCCCAGGCTTTATCTGGGCCATCAAGTCAGCCACAAAACCATGCAAGTTAATTGGAAGCATTAAACTGAGAAGGATTCTGAATCAAGCCATGACCGCTATTAGCAGCTGAGTACTGGGGTAAAGGTGGATAATAATTTTTTACTATACATAATGATTGTCTTAAATTTGCACATTAGGCAAATCCTCAAACAGTGCATGAGGTCACCAGAAATCATGCTCTGAGGTTCAGCAGTTGCACATATACACAGGGAGCTTACGTGAACTGGAGAAATGAAACCTGTCCAAGATCCTAAAAGCTCCCAAACCGACATGCGGCTTTAATGTGAGCAACTGTAAGATGATTTATTTTTTTCAGATCAAATACACAAAGTTCTGGATGTAATTCTGTTAAGCAGTTTTACATCTTGCCACTAGGACTTTTTTTTTTCCCCTCTGTGCTAAGCTTTAATATCCTTTCAAATGCATTAATGTGTCCCTGGAACAGACGCTTAGAGACTCCTGCACGCTTTGAATATTTCCACTTTAAAGAGGGCTTTTAATACTTACTGAGACTCTATGTACCACCTCACTGGCACCAGAGCTTGTAAAACGCTGAGGAAAACGGCTCCTTGCCCAAAACGTGTCCGACAAGAAAAATCTTGCTTCGGGTCACCCCACAGTTAAGGAAATAGAAAAGGTGGGCCTATATAAAACATCTCTTGGAAATTTATGCAAATATTTGTTTCCCTTTCAGTTGACTCCCATCTCAGAGGCTTGCATTTGAATTTCAGGTGTGAGCAGTTCCTGTACACCAAAAGAGAAGCTGGGGCAAAACCAGTAAACTCCAACCAGATTCTTTCAAAAAAGTTCTGTGTTCTTTTTGTCTTTAAATGCTATAATGCAGCTCAATATAAAGGTAGGAGTTCATGTATTAGAAGGGTTAATTTCAAATAAACAAGATATGACTTAGTAAAAGGCTCAACATGCAATGTCTACACTCCAAGTTTGTGAATAAGCCTGAGATCTAATGAGCCTTGCATACTTTCATTTTTATTGCAAAGAATTTCCACATGAAATATCTAAATAAGACTTCACATTACCACCCTATAATGATTCATAGTAGACAGGTAGGGCTGAAAAAAATGTCACTGTAATACTATTTTGTAAAAAAAATGGTATGTTTGGTAATTTGCTCCTCTGGACATCTCTCAATGCTTAGTTGAGTAACTTTGGTTAGACACCCCGGTGCTTCTCAGCTGGGTTTTATCTTGAAAAGACACACTGGAAGAATGTCTTGAAAACTAGTCCTGCATGCAGCAGCAAATATCTTCTAGTGCTCTGATCATATTGCTGTACTAGCATGCAACTACAGAATTATCCCACTCTCTGCATGGATCTCAAGTGCACTTTCAAAATGAGTTCTTTTTTTCCTATCAGCACTGAAGCTGCTTGGTAAATGCCTTTTACAGATCTATTGACATTCATGCTTTTAAAATAATAACTTTATGGACACTCCAGATAATGAAATAGAGTTCATGAGAAAATGTAACTGACCATCTGCTTACTTGTGGGTCTGAGGAGGGCTTTACACAGAAGCTGGCAAAATGAAAATGTGGTGTGCAGGAAGAATGTGAGGATTGGTTTGCTATGCAAACCTGACGAAACTCAATGGGGAATTTTGTAGTTTGATGAAAACAAAAATCAAAGCTAAGAATAACAAACAAAATGACAGTAGTATAAATAAACCACAAAACCACCACAGCATGTAAGCTTAAGTGCAATAAGAGGCATATCAACTCCTTAAGTTGAAGAAACCCCTCCCAAAAAGAGAAAAAAAATGTACATGCAGCCTCTGAGCTGAAAAATCTGTTTTTTCTAAGGGATAGCTCTTTCTAAGAAGTTTTGTAAAGTGCATCTAAATGTGCATTAGCACCTGGCATGAGGAACAAAGAGAAGAAATGTGAGGTGTGCATGCAGTTGCAGGGCTAGGAACTTACTGGGATCACATGGATGTTGTGGGATAGCTTCAACCACAGTGCTGCAATAGGTGGATACCAGACCTTCAGAAGGAATGGGCTGGGATGGAAAGGAGGAAGAGTTTGCCTGTATGTGAAAGCAGCAGAGATGCCTGGAGCTCTGCCTAGGGGTGAATGATGAGCCAGCTGAGACTTTGTGGGTCAAGAGTAGTGGGCAGGCAGACATAAGCAGTGTTGCAGTGGGTGTCTGTTGTCCTCACTACAGTGCAGGGTAGTTTGGTGAACCTCTTTAGGGATCTGTGACTGAAGAGAGATGCACAGGAATCAAAGATGTGGGATTTTGCATTCTATGTTTCACCACAGAAAAGTGCTCAAAGTGAGGACTCTACAGAAAAGTGCTAAAGACTTAACAGTTTGTGCTGTGTCAGAGGCAAGTCAAAGGAGCTTGCAGTAACCAAAGATAAAGTAACACTAGAAAGGAAGAGCAGAGCTGGAAGTTTGCAGTGTATATTGCCAATAAGTCAATGAATTAAGGAAATGTAGCTATAAATTTCCTGGAGAAAAAAATATTTTTTCTATAAGTTAAATTATGTTCCATGTTTTCTGGTAACATCTATTTTAAACTACACTGTACTGTAAAGGCAAGATTTTAGAATGGTCTAAATTAGTCTATGGTGATTACCCACATTGTGCAACTTACTACTGTTTTATTAATGCAAGATTAAAGATAATACTTTACTGGAAGAGATAACAACAGAATTAACCTCTATTTACCTTGACATAATAAAGATTTAATAAAACATGGGAAAATGTCAATGAACAGCATAATTATTCTAACATGAAATTTAAATGTAACTTAATTCTGTATTCTGCATATTTAATGCTTTAAGATTAGTCATCATTGTTCTTTTCTCCCTCTTACAATGCATACTTAAAAATATTTCAAGCAGACTCAGAAAACTTGCTTATTAAATGTATACTAATTTATTTTAAGTTTCAGATGCATTAAACCTAACCCCCCCCCCTCCTTTTTTTTTTTGGAAAGATATTCACCAAACCCCTGCAACCAATATATATCTCCATATCTCACCCTTGTCCAAATTTTTTACTATTGAATCAAAGAAGATCCTTGCAGTTTTATTATATCAGACAGGCATCAAAGGGGCAGAACACATAGGATTGAAAAATAACACAGCTGCACTTTGCAATGGAGTGTTCTGTATCTGGCCGTGTTTTGTTGTTCATGTAATACTTTTCAATAAACAAAGATGTCAATCAACTTTCTTTGCAGCACATCACATTTCAGATTTAAACCACTTCAGACATAGAGCTGCCCCAAGCTCACACGTTTAACAGATAAAAATTCAGCTTTCTGTCAAGGCAGAATACAGTATTGATTGTAGACTGTATTTAGGCTGGTGTCTGTTGGAGCTATATTACTTTCAAACTCATACAAAGTCCACTATGGAGACATAACACAAAAAGTGTTTCTTTTCTAGTGTAATTTTTTTAAACTTTCTACATTGATTAGTGGCAATTTCTAAATAAATTACAAAAAAAAAAAAAAAGCAGCCAGAGTTAGAGTCTATCCAGAAATCAGTGATGGGGGAAGTTACAAAAACACGATAGTAATCATGAAAACTTTGATCACTTGATTTGATTCTAGTGCTTTGCAAATTAGCATAATTATTCAAACATGCTTCATTAAAAATCACGACTGTACAAGTCCTTCAGTTTAATGATCCAAGAACATACAGAATGAGCTAAGCTTTAAATAAATACATCAACTTTGTACTAGATGGCCATGTCAGAGACTGGCAGGTTATTTATTTTAAATAAAATACTGAATGCTCTCTTGTTCCTTGCACAGTGTAGGAGACTGATGACTTGCTAAAAGGTGCAGCATCTTAGCTAGTATATTTTACTGTTTATCCTCATACCCACCTGTACTTCTCCTGGGATCCCATAAGGCTGGATATCATGCCACTCCTAAGCTACTGGGAGACTGGCATAAAATCCCAGCAAATCTCCAACTAATTACATTTGAACCGTAGGTGTCACAGTTGATTTTGGCCTTTAAAGTTTGGCGGAAGTTTGATAGTCTTTAAGGTGGCCCAACACTCTGCAGTACTTTTTCTGTCAAAATTTAAAGGAATGACTAGGCTGCAAAATTAAATATGCATTAAAAAGTAAACAAAATACCCTGCTTATTAATATATGAAGTCCCAGAAAAATCAAAGAAATACACTTATCCGTGGCAACCGAAATCCTTGAGAAAGTACTGACATTCTCCTAAAACTGTAGCTGACAAAACACCAGTTGGCATCATTGGAGGGTTAAGAGAAACTTAACAAATTTGACAGAGGAAAGGGAAAACAAAATCCAAGTTAAGTTGTCACTCTCTGTCTAATTTCAAATATATGTATATATCTTGAGACATAGCAGGGCATCTCTTGTGAGTGGCTGTGAGGTTCCTGTTAGACTGCTGCTCTTAATCTGGCTGTTTAGTTTGGGACTTTGCTTTTCTAAGTATTGGGTAATTGATTCCCAACATCTTATTCACCCACAACAATTATCTCTGCAGTGAAGTATCATTTTACACCTCCACTTTGACCAAAACCAAATAAACCAACCCTACCCCTTCCCCCAGAAAACTCCCAAACAACAACAACAAAACCCACAACTGGTTGCCAAGAAAAAATACTGCCTAAAATCTCTCCCTTCTGGCTTTCCAGCCACGATTGCAAACATCCTACTGTCCAGACTGTGAACATCCCAGCTGTCATCCAGGAACCTTCAAAAACTGAAACAAAGCCATGTGTCAGCAATACTAATAGCTGGCAGAGAAACTTTTATGGAATCATGGAATTGCAGAATGGTTTGGATTGTAAGGGTACCTTGAAGACCATCAATGTCCAACCCCCCTCCTGTGGGCAGGAAGACCAACTAGACCAGGTTGTTCAGATCCACCACATCCAATCTGGACTTTTTATTTTAAAAACTCAAACAGAAATTTGCAGGTAAGGAAATTAAGGATATTAACACTTTTAACATTTAAAAAGTTGGCCTTATGGGTCTATAAATATTGATTTAAATGAAAATACTAAAATACTTTTGAAGGAAAAGGGGATGACTTCTGAAAGGGTTAATTATTTCTTATAATTGCCTGCAAATCATTATGTTTCTGCAAATTCTACATTGATTTTTTCATACAATTTTGAATTAAGCTTGTCTTAATCCAGATTTGAATCTCAGTGATAGAGTATTAAAATCATGTGTTTCATACTATTTACACATTGTTAGCTATTATTTGCAGAGAGGCAGTTTTTTGAAAACTCTTGAACTAAATGTTTTCTTTCAACATCGAGAATTTATTAGTTTAGGGTGAAAAAAGAAACAGTAGGTTACTGCAAATTCACAAATTGTGGGGGAGACAGGAGTCTACAAATAATCGTGCATGCTCTAGTATTGTTTTTTGGTCCTTAGGGAAAATTTCATGTTTATCAGGTCACTAATAAAAAGAATTGGAGAATGAGAGGTTGAGGTTTTTTTACAAAGACAGGGTAAAAACACTTAAAAGTTGCAAATAAGAGAAATTAATTTCAAAGGAAAGGTCAAAAATAAGAAAGAACATCTTTAACTTATTTATCTGTTGAGGGCTAGCTATGTTAATTATTTCACAATTCCAGTTACCCTGTGGGGTTGGTCACAAGAATTTACTGCACAAGAGAGGACTGGCATTCCCTGGAGAGATCCAGTGCTATGCACACTCTCCTCTTTTTAAAGCAGGCTACCCAAGCTCTCTCCCTCGCATTGGAATGTGCAAAATAATAAGAAATGAAAAAGTTGATTACATTTCTTTCCTCCTCCATGCTGTAATTTCCAATCCCTTCTTTTCCTGGCCTCAAGAATGATCAAGCACAAAAACACCACATGGTAATGCAGAGGATTAGAGCATTTCCCACCACCCTGCCCCAACCCAATTAACCTCTTTTAATTAATATTTCTGCTGTGTTGCTTAATTTGCACTTCTTATTCTGGCTTTTCATGGCTTCTTTTCCTCACATTTTGAAGACACACAGGTAAAATTTGTCAGTAACAGTCTTTGAAAACCAATTCTTTTGTAATAATAATTTTGAGATTATAATGGTTACTCCGCCATGAATTTAGTGTAAAGACACACATGACATAATCAGTGGAGAAATTCACAATGAACAGCTTAAATTCAGTGACATGCACCCATACACTCAGTTTATTTAGGGAGATCCTATTGGGAACACTATCACGGGGCTACAAAAGAGAAGAAAAAGCCACTATAAAATTCAAAAGTCCTTCTATCATAGCAATGTGAGAGGTTTTTCAGTTTTAGTCTTTGGGCAAGATTTTCTTACCATACCACAATACTTTTTTTCTGGTGACCACGGGGACAACATTTTTGTTCATGCGGGAACCCTAGATCAAATGATAGCTGAGAGACTATTTTAAATTTATGTAGCCTCAATTTTCAGCCTACAGGTCATTCAAGCTCAACATTTCATTAATGAAATGCTGTCAATATTTCCCTGATATTGCCACAGGTTGACATATGGCATTATTCCAGTGTAAGATTTTCACACATTAGTGGCTGGAAAATCAAGAATATTCCCCAAGACACCCGAGGTATGATTAATTCTCTAATAGTCTTTCTGTATCAGTTTGAGAGGAAGAGAGGGATCTTCCAGGGAGGAAAGAAAGTGGTAACATTAGAAAGAAGACAGCCTTGGCTTCTTGCCTGGAGCACTGAGTTGGCCAGCTGCCCCACATGACAACCTTTGCCATCCTGAAGCCCAAATAAGATGCCAGCAGCAAGGCAACAGCTTGTAATGTACCTTGAGCAGAAATAATGGCAACATTATTCCATGAAAGCATCCGCGAGAAAGAGGAGCTAGTGCTGAGGGTAAAATAAAGGTGAACCTGTTCTATCTGTTGGGTTAGGGACGGGAGTCTGTCACCATTTTTGAAGGTTATAGCAAAGTTAGGGGAAAAATAACAGTGTTGAAGATTTGATAGAGGAAGCAGATGCTCAGGGATGTCCTTCGCTAAGTTGAGTATTAAGGCCAACTTTCACGTGTATGAAATTAAGAAAGCTGGACAGATTTGGCATCTGAATAGGTGCAGGTCTGTTCCTCATCAGGTATGCATGGACATCTTAGCAATGGGGAAACAGTTGTCAGTGAGTTTGTCATTGCTGAGACACCCAACCCCTCCAGTCTAGAATATCTATTTTTGTCCTAAAGTAACTGCTTTTTAATAGAATAAAACACATCAGCTGCACATGAGCTGGCAGGCTGATGAACAATTAAACCCCTTTCAGGACCAAGCTTTGCAAAAAACCCTCACTTATTTCCCATTTTCCCACATTATCTTGTATTTTTGAGGCATATGCAATCAAAGAGCTAAATGGCTAAAACAACCAAAACACAAAATTTGCAAAATCATTTTCTTGCTGGCTAAGCATGTATCAAGCAGCACCACTGATGAAAAGCAACAGTTGTTTTTTAAGCCCTAAAATTTTTAATGGAATTTGTACTGAGCTGAAATTTGTGATGGGAATGCTGACAAGGCCACTAACCAGTGCAGATTTAGCAGTGCTGCTACAACAAACAAAGTAAAGCAATACTAGTCTTGCACACAAATTAGACTGTGTAGTGTATGAAAGTCCACTGTCTCCTTCTAACATGAACTTCATTATCAGAAAGTTGGTTTGGATTGCTAAGCATAGAAATGATGAAAATGAGTGTCAAAGACAGCCCATCCAACACATTAATTTCCCGTTTCAGGGAGACAGGATATGCACTGCAAGACAGACAGAGACAAACACAGAGAAAGGACCTAGTATTATAAATATACAACATATATTTAACTCATCACATCTCTTATGCTATTTTTCACTTGTTGTCAATGTGGTATAGGCAATGTTTTTATACCCCTGTATATTTATATATGAGTTTCTCTTACCACAAATTACCCTTGCTGCAGAGCAAATCTTTGCTCATGATGGGAAGAGCAGCTTTGTTCCTTCCTGTAGTGTTTTTCCCATTCACTGTGAGCTCAAGATTGCTGAGCCAGTGCAAGAGCAGAAACCAATGCCTTTAAGTGCAGAATACTGACAAAGAGACAGAATGGAAACCCAGCTCTTCTTAAGTGGAAAATCCTGCTCTGGAAAAGAAGGTGTGTTGTGGTTTAAGCACAACTAAGTCCCCCACAGGCGCTCAGACACTCCCACTGCAGCAGGGAGGGGAAGACAATCAGAAGAATAGGAGTAAGAAAACCCTTGTTTTGAGCTGAAAACAGTTTAATGGGTAAAGCAAAAGCCATGCACACAAGCAAAGCAAAAAAGCGAATTAATTCACTGCTTCCCATGGGCAGGCAGGTGTTCAACCATTCCCAGGAAATCAGGGCTCCACTACATTCAGTGGTGACTTGGGATGACAAACACCACCACTCTCAACGTCCACCCCCTTCCTTCCTCTTCCCTCAGCTTTATATAGTGAGCGTGATGCCTTATGGAGTGGAATGTCTCTTTGGTCAGTTGGGGTCAGCAGCCCCAGCTGTGTCCCCTCCCAACTCTTTGTGACCCCCAGTCTACTCCCTGTTGGACTGGGGTGAGAAGCAGAAAATGCCTTGACTCCATGCAAGCACTGGTCAGCAGTAATGAAAACATCCATGCATTAACAATATTGTTTTCAGCACAAATCCAAAACATAGCCCATAGTAGCTGCTATGAAGAAAATTGACACTATCCCAGCCAAAATCAGTGCAAAGTGTCTAGGATCAGCCATTACAGACCTTAAGGTCACTCTGGTGAAAATAAAAGTTCTACTAAGTGCTTTTTGCCAGCAGTGAAGCAAACCAGAAAGAGATGCACATTAGGGGACACAGAACATCTCAAGGCATATAATGGATATGCCAAGTTTCAGAAGCAGCTTTTGAATGAGAAGAGCTGGAAAATTTATCCCAGAGGCTCAGCTGCACATCAAGCGTAAGGCCATCCTCTCCCCTCACCAATCCGCCAACGCTTGAAAAAATGAGGCTTGTGAGGTGTTCCTGGCCATGCTGGGTCACAGGATGGGAAACCAGAACAGCATGAGAAAAACCTTGCAGAAGCTGCACACATGTGGCATACACCAAGGGCAGAAACATGTTCTCTAGAGTTCAGGAAAAAATGATCCTTAGGCTCCAAAAACCGGTGCTGCTTTGCTTGTCTCTTGATATATGCCATTCTGGGTGCATTTAAGCCAAAAACAATCAGTAAAACTGGTATTTGGCTAAAATAAAATCTTGCAGTGCATATACAAATACAATTAATACCTCAGTACGTAATTCCACTGAAGTTGTATGAATTTTACCAATATATTTCTCAAGAAGTATATTTTCTGTACAATGACTGGATGCGAAACATTTTGTTCTTTCCAAATGAGCACCCAGGGTATATCCTCTTTGAGGTTAGAGGCCTAGCTGTCTCATCAAAACAGCATTTTTCATGGTTTCTGCTTGTACTTTCCAGCAATGTTCTGATATAATAAAAGTATAGCTTTTTTTGTCATAGCACTTATTCATCCAGATTCAATTCAGTACATACACATTGCTGATGATAACAGAGATCATAGAAAAAGATTTCCTAACCATATTTCTATTTGTCAAAGGAGATGCTCCTTCTTTAAAAAAAAAAAAATTGATTTTAATTTCATTCTTCTCATTTTGACCACCATCAGAAATGACAACCAAGATAGAAACATAAGCCTCAAAATTCAGGCTTGGTCTGAGCCCATATTCAAAGTTTTGAGATACTTCAGGATGCTAATTTCAGTATTTTGATTTCTATCTTTGCAGAAAAGAAGTCTCATCACATCGTGCAGATGTAGGAATAAAACCAAACTCCTAACCCCACAGGTCTTTTACATTCAGGGTGATTGGGCAGATCCACAATCACAAATTTCAGTAAAATTGCATGTAACTCCATGGCCAGTGTGATGGTGTAACTGAATAATGTTCACAACTGATGCTGCCTAGTAACCAAACTGCATCCAGCTTTTTAGATCAACAGAAAAGTTTCAGGATCTCAGCTATACTGAAAAGGAGAGCATCCAACCAATCTATAAACTTCCTATTGGTCTTTAAAGCAGAAAACATCATGAGTGGGTTGTTAGATGAATTTAGCAGCAGGGAAGCCTGCAGCTCATCAGCTTTCTCTTCCTCAAAAGTACTTATTGCAGTCAAGAGGAATTATTGCTGGGATTCTCCAAGCATGGTGATGTTTTTGTTATAATGAAAAACTCTGAACAATGCAATTGCACCCCCCACAATTATCCTTTTTGTTTCCCCACTGCAATGATGCACTCTTTATGATGTGCAAGATTTATACTTTGATTGCCAAACTACAATGCACGGAAAGAGGCCAACAAAATACTGGCTAGTATTGCTCACCAGATGGACAAAGCAAACCTGAGCGGGGCACACAGACTGGGTGAACTGCTCTTCTTCACATACTTGCTTCTCACATTCTTCATGGGAACAGCTTTCCTTCTAGAAGCTTGTTCATTTACTTATGATGACCACAAAGTCTTCATCACAAATTCATATTTTGCTTTGAGAGAAAAAGACTTTTGAAAAAAAGCTGGTCATGCTGTCATCAACAGGACCCTTCTCTTTAGCTCCGCAGTTTCACAAGAATTTTCTCAATAAGCTCCAAATAAAGAAAGAGACCTGAATAAAATCTGAAGACAAAGCTTTCAGAAGTCCTATCCTGCATGTGAGCACACCTAGGTGTTGATCTGTGTATGACTCTGTAAGGAAATGCTGGTGTTTCCTCACAATCATAGTGGATCTTTGATCAGGCTTGGAAGAAAAAAACTCCTAGCCTCTGCTGGGCATCTCTCTCTCATTCCCAGCCAATATGTGGAGTAGAAGGAGAGATTTCCACCAGTGCCTAAACACCACCAATAGTGTTAGTGTATACAGTCAGTTTTTACCTTGTTAGTAACTATTGTCACAATCAGTCTTCCCTACACATCCAGCAGGAAATATCTGGCCATCAGTACTGCTGAGCAGAACCATAAAGTAATGAATTGACATAATGATCAATAATGGAAGGAAAATGGCTGTATTTATATCTATAAGAAAAAGAAAAACAGAAGTGTGGCATTTCAAAATTTAAATATTCTTTCATTTTTTGTATTATGAATATTTGAGAAAGGTAGACAAGAAAAGCAACTTTTAAGTCAAATCCAAATATGGTCATTTCAGCAGAAACAAATGACAGTACAAGAAATAATCACACTTCACCTCACTGTTGATTTGATTCTTAAATGTGCTTGGTGTGTAAAATAATGCAAGCCTATAATAACAGAAGACAGGTAGAAAGATTTCCATTTTCTGTTTTGCTACTCCCTGGCTGGAAGACCAAAAAGATATTTCGAACCTCTAGATATTTTTTTTATTTGCAACCTACAAAACAGATACAATAGAACAGAATCACACTGTGACATTTAATTAATATTTGTAAAGCAATAGGACATCAGTAGACAATAAGAGTTATATATTTGCCAAGTACACATTTTGTTCCCCACAAAATACATCTGTCAATATTTGAAGGAAATGCAAGATGTCTTTTATTCTGCTCTTGGAACGAACCTATTTCCCTTTATAAAATGTGTTCCATTTTATAGCAATCTTCAGAGATTGGTTCCCCCTATCTTCTTGCTGATTAATGCCTGAAAAATGCTTCTGTGTTTAAAAAAGTGGCACAAATGGGGTGAGGACTGCCCTGAAAATAATCACTTGACAGGCATGTTATTCTCATGATACTGATAAAGCCCAGTGTTGTTTTCCTTGGGGTAAAAGGGGCTTCTTCCCTCACCCAACAAATAGCATAAAATATGCAAATGAATCTTGCATTCAACAAGTCAAATATTCTGCATGTTTAATTTACAAGTTAACAAAATTCAAACCATTTTAAGAGCTACAAGCATACCATAAAATAAAAGACATAGCACATGACAGAAGTTGTACTTCTGTTCATTGATAAATTATTTTCTAGAATTCACATTAACAACTGCATTACTGAAGTGCTCTCTAGCCCTCCAGTGTTACAGTTCAAGGTAATATGTGACAGATTTGAACATTCTTAAGGAAGAAAATCTCCAGAGTGTGTAGATGGCGGCTTTGCTCACTGGAAGATTACAGTGGCTTTTATATCTGTTACAAACCTGCAGTTACACTGATAACTTCAAAAGTGGAATATTATATATCATGCTAAAATTCTCCACCAGCCCATTATGTCCTTTCTTTGTTTCTTCTGTGCTTGCTTTTTTTTTCCTTTTTCTTTTTCTTTTTTTTTCTTCATTTAGCTATTGCTGGCTTGCCAGAGATCTTGAACTTGAGAAAGGTTAGACATCACAATGCTGAAGCAGTTTGTGAGCATCAGCAGATTTAGCTTGTAATTTCATTGATCTATGTGGGCTTGCTGTTTGCAAACCAGCTGCTGCACTGTTTCCCCACAGCTACTGATCTGAGTAGCATTGATTTTTTCCCTTACATTAACATAGCATTACTTCTTTAATGGGCATTAAATGACTGGATGTAAATACAAACAGGGCTTCAACAACAAAAGAGGAAAAAAAAAGCATTGGTTCTTTTTGTTTAAAGAACTCTATTAATATTTTTCAGGAAAAAAAAAATTAAAAGCATGAGTTATTGATCAAGATAAATGCTATTTTTAGTGTTGTGATTTCCACACATTTCTTTTGCCAAGAAATAGTCTTTTTTCCTCACTGTGTTTACTCATGGTCCAAAATGTTGCATTTATGAAGACTGCCTTTTTGGCTCGATAAAAATGGTAAAATAGATTTTTTTAATAAGCATCACAGAAAGCAACACAAAATCTCTTAATTGTGCTTATTCCATTTCAGTTTTGAAGGAGCTATCATCTGTTAACTCTCACTAACTATTTTTAAAAAAATGAATGGACTTCAGTTTAGACAGAGTGGATGTGAAATCTACACCATGAACTGAGTATCTCACATATAATATACTTAATATAAGGTCATAATCTTCCCATGTTCTACTTTAGTGCTTTAGTGGGTGGTGTTTTAAAGAATCTTACAGATTCAAAATTCAATGCAGTGTAGAAAAGACAGGGAAAAAAGTAAAGCTAATGATAAAACCCTAACCAAACTCAAACCCCAACCCCCAGAGCCAATTTGCTCAGTCACTTATGAATTAACCCAATCAGCCAAGGGTTCCGTATGGTCTTTAGAAGTAGGTGACAGCCAGCAGATATCCATAGCAGACGGAGATGCAGGACTGCATGTTGTTCCTACTGACACAATGAAGAAGAGATGGGATTGAGAGTGCTGGGAAGTAACAGGTGAGAACTCCCCAAGAGCACCAGTGGTGGGTTGCAACCTTCTGGACTGCACATGACAGTGGGCAGCAGTGTCAGGGCCGCAATTAAGAGTGCCTCAAAAACACAGGCACTCCAGCAAGATCTAACAAGAATGAGATTTTCTTTTAAGTATTTATGAAGGAGGATTTTTATCTTTTATGATAAACACAGCTCTTGTTCAGGCCATGCAGCCTGATTGCCCTGAGGAAAAGGTCCAGTGACCTGACAGATGGGAATTCCTCATTCTTGTGTAACTCCGTCTTCTCCTATACCTAGAGAGAGCAAACCATTCCACATGGCTGCTGCAGGGATATCTACTGTATCCCTACTCAGAGAGCAGATAAATTATGCTCAGTAGAATATAATGATGTAAAATATGGTGCTGGAACTGAAAATAACCAATAAAACGAGCACCAAAATTTATACTTATCCAAGTTAACATATATGTGTTGTCATTCTAACCAATCTCTCCTAGCCTCACAGTCTTCTTGATTTGACTAGCTAATGTTAATGCCAGTTTTAGCAGATATCATTTCCAAATCATTAAAAATAATATTAAATAACACTGGCTCCAGTGTGAACCCTTAGAGCATCCTACTATTTAACCTCTTTACACTTATAGGAGAAGACTTTCAGTGCAAGTTTTTCTCCATCATTTACTCAGTTTTTATTCCGCTGTGAGATTTTGCCCCTTACCTCAGTTTTATTTTTCCTTTAATAGTCTTTTATGAAGGATCATAACAGGAATTTTTTGAAAGTCCAAATAAATTACGTTCACCAGGTCACCCTTATCTTCTAATTTATTAACTTTTCCAAGGCACTTTAGCATGTTAAAGAAGTATTCTTTCCCTCTACCAAAGTTGTGCAGGTTTGACCCTATTAGGTTATACTTATCCATACACTGAACTATTCTACCCTTAATTAGACTCTCAATCAGTTTCCCCAGAAGCAAGGTGGAGTTCAATGGTCTTAATTTCCAGGATCACTTTTTGGTGCTGTTTTAACAACAGACACCATATCAGAAATCTTCCAGCCATCACTGAACTATATCATATCTTCCTACAAGTGTCTTTTTCTATTTTGATGCATATTCTGCTATCTGCATTAAATTATTTTCCATTTTTACATGAGTCTACCAAATTACTCAGCACTTCCCTTGAAAAAGACTACAAATTTTGCTAGTGCTGCTCTGCCTCTAATATATTTAGCACAATATATAATAAAGAACAAGGTGAAATTCTGCATAACTGTTGAACTCTTTCCATGATGAGTATGTAAATATAGTTTTAGTTTGATATTTTTTGTTGGTTTTAATAGTTTTCCCCTCCAAATACTCGGATGAGCTTCTTCCTTCAAAGCCATAAAATCAGTTTGCAGTTTTGGGGGATTTTTGGGTTTTATTTTTGTGGATACACATGGACCATCAATCTCAATGGATTATTTTCTAGCTCAGCTTTGAGCATTCTTCTTGGACAAAGAGTGGAAAGGAAGGATCAAATCCTAACACGACCATACATAATAACCGGTCACACTCACCAGCAATATCCAATACCAGGAGTTATTAAACTGGATTTCACATGAATCCAACAAATGACAGAAAGAAAGAGGTTGTGAAAAGGCATAGATTTGTATTCTGGTCTTGTAGGAGATGTTCTCTGTCTATGCTTTAGGTACACAGGTCTTAATGATCAGGAAATATTGTTGAACACGATTTTTAGTGAAAAAGTATTGAAAATTCCCACTGAAATGTGTACATGGCTAAGTAAAGGTCAGTAAGCTATTGAGTAAACCTGAAGTGCTCACATTAGAGGATTAGAAACTAAGAATTTTCAGCATTCAGTGAAGTCAGTGGATTTTCCTCTAGAATTCAAGACTCACTGTCCCTAGCAGTCAGATCTGAGTTTGAATGGATGAGAAAATGGAAAAAGAACTTTTAGTGAAAATTACGGATTTGGTTATGAGCCAATATAAAGCCACCAAGTATGAAAGCCCAGGTTTCAAACCATGCCTTGCTTCTACAACAAAACCCAAAGCACAAAGGTTTGAATTTCATTACAAAAATATCACATCGCTCTAACTGTAATTATTAAGGCACATTACTGCTGCCTTTGTTTTCTCTTCAGATAGAAGTTTCAGTTTCATCTGTGTTCAGAGATTCTATGTGCTGCACTGTTAAGCACAGATTTCTGCTTAAATTATAATTCTATCAGCTTTAACATATGAAAATAGAACACATTTTAATGTGTGTGTTGAACATTAAATCATTTTTGCTTCAGGGAAACTCTGGTAAACAGTAACTGTCAAAAATTATAATGACACAAAATTAAAATAATAGAAAATAGTCTGTAACAACAGCTTTTCTAATCATGTTAACAGAAGTTCAGCTCTGCATCTTCTAACTATTCCTCTACAGAAAGCAGGAAGGTTGAGTAAGAAAAGCTCAGGTACACAATTTTATACCATTTAACAAGAGAAGCTGGAAATTATCTTTGCTACCATTCTTTGCCTGCTTACTCTGAAGTGCACATCAATCAATGTAGGAAAAATGGGACCAAATTAATATATGTATGTTTTTGTTGTTATGACAATTAGATTTTCATTCAGGAATTTTAATATACAATTATTTTTTACACAAAAATACCAGAAAATATAAGAATATCATTTAAGCCCTGTAAACTGGACTAACTTCTGGAAATCTGCATTAAGTGAGAAAGAAGCTGATCTGAAGAAATTAAACTGCAGCAGAAATATTGACAGGCATATAGATTGAATTACATGAATATGAGATACGTACAGACTTGGAGCAGTTCTGCTTAGATCAATGTCAAATGAATTTCAAGATTACCTTAGTTTGGTTTTTATGGCTTGTTTTATTTTAGATTTGAATTTGAATTAGTAGTATGAAATAAAATCACTATTTATTAACTTTCGCTTACAAACAAAAAACATCAAAACAGTAAAAGCTTATCTGAAGTTAAAACCTTCCATTTTGTGGAGGCCAGGTAACAATATAGTTTACCTCTATCATGACACAAATTATTCAAAAGCAAGACATAAAAACTGATTCTTAAGTGTTTCCACCTATTAATGTGGCATATTACCGATGTACAGAGGCTGTATGTGTATGGTGAGGTTGTATTGCCCCCTATAGTCACTCTGTGTCATCTGGGAGGGGAATAGGAAGAGAAAGGGAAGAGTGGGAGAAACTGCCAAAACTACAACATCCTTGGTTTGGATTCATACTTTGGAAAGGGCATGGTGGGCTGCAATGGACAAACCTTAACGCTGCCATGCAACTGAAGAATTTGAATGCGCTATTCTCCGAGCACATACAGATGAAATAAAATGTACTCTCAAATTCAGTTTAGAAGACCTCTGCAGCCCCTGTGCTCCGGCTGTGGTTTTGGTGCCTTTGTTGGATGCCGGTATCTGCGCGCTGGCAGTGCACCATGGTGCCAGCGTGCCTGCCCTGGGGACTCAGACGCAGGAGGTGGTTGGCTTTGGTTCACCAGCAAAGGCAGGAGGTCCCACAGGTGATATCTTTTCCTCTCACTGGGCACATCTCTGGTGACTGAGCATAACAGGGCCATTTAACTTCAAGACACAAAGAACTCTTAAAGATATTCCTAAATTTTGGAGTACACAGAGTGCCTGCCCTTTGAAGCAGCTGCAACACAGGGACCAGAAAGAGAGAAAAAAGGCTCACATAAAGGTTCTTCTTCAGCAGTGAGAGCGCACAGACAGTTTTTTCATGCTGCCCGTGGACACTGGGGTCATTGCTCTTTTAGGCCTCTGAGCCTGGGTGGAACAGAATATTTCCCAAATCTCTGTAGAACAGTATGTTATTCTTTGCCACCAGCACAAGCATAAAACTGCATTCCTGGTCTTAGATTTTTCCAGTTAAACAGATCTTTCTTAACTTTGCTTTCAACTAAAAATTGTTATCTCTCCATAAAATTAATTAAATCTCAGCTGCTATCCTACTACTGTTCTCTTATGAACATAATTATGCACAGTATTCAGTATATCTTTTAATAGGGACAGACACAATATAAAAAAAAGCATTACATTCTTTAGGATCTCTTAAAAATATCTAATCAACTACTGGCCCTAGTGTGCCAAAGATTTTATAGAAATGGCAAATATTCAATAAGCTCAAGATCAATACCATCCTTCGTTGGGTGCAATACACTGTTATCATTATTTTTCTTATTTCTGGGTACAGCTTTTCTGCTAGCACAATTCCAGGCACACCTTCAGCTAGAAAAAGCACTGCTCCTAAGAGGTGATAACTGTCATTTTTGAAACCCTTACCACTTTCCCTCTTGGTACAACCCTGTTCATAGTGACACAAGGAACTGATTGGAGAACCTATGGAGCTGAAATCCTCTGGTTTTTTTCTTGCCATATTATTTTTAGTTTGGGTCAGTTTTTGAGGCTCACCATCTAGTAGCACAAGGACTTGCACAAGGGATAGAAGAAAAAGAAATAGGAACAGAAGGTTATGGAAACAGCCTAATTTTATGGAAGTGATATCTTGTGCCAATTGGAGATGGCTTTTTTGTATGTATGCTTTCAAGAATTTGAGTTGTCCTTAAAATGTCTTTGTAATTCATTTGGTCTGAGAAAAAATATTGGGAGTGTTTCCATCCATGTACCTTAACAAATATTCTCTGTCTAGACAGAAACTGTAGTCCTGCAAAGTGGAGCTGAGCAACTTGCTTAGTTTTTGCGAATATATGCCCAGACATAGTCCCATATTAAATCTTTATTTTACTATGATGACTAGAGACTCAATAATGACTAAGCGACTGATGAGATGTGATTGCTGCTTACGCAGCAGATCAATACTCTCACTGTCTCCTGATGTGTAGGGATGTATCCTGATAGTATTCAAATCTTTGATTACCTTACTCTTAACTGCCAGCTCTCTGAAGCAGGATCATTTTTTTGTTCTATTCCTCTAGCAAACATGAATTCTGCAGCTCATGAAGGTATGATGTTAAGCAGAAATATCTTCAAAAACTATACCCCCTAAAATTGCACAGTATTCACCTGAGGTGTCTCACCTTCTCGTTGTTTCACCTAGAAAACTGACCTTATTCTTGTATTTTTTAGTCTCTCAGTTTACCTTTCTTCCATCTTATCTATACTGAAGTACTGTTGCCTACTAGATATCACTGTCTAGTAATTCAGCTAACACAAACTTCTAACAGTGATTGTTGTTCGTCCATTACCTGTTTTCTCTTTGTCTAAATTGCATCTAACATTTTTCTTCAACTGATTGTGTCCAAAGAACATACAAACAGTATGTCCTGATACTCAGAAAATGGAACATTTTCATGGTGCTAGCAGCATTCTGTGCCTTCATGCTAAAGAACCAGAAATCACTGTGTGACATGAGTCTGGCCCCATAAATGTGTAACCAGCTTTCAGCTGCAGTGCACTACCTTACTGGTGCAGAAGACAACGAAACATTTGGGGAAGCAACATTTCTAAATGCCAAACATACAGAGATGAGCCACTAAATCTTATGAATTATCCATGCAGAGCAGACAGAACATTTGTTTTCAAGGTCAAATGAGAAAGATCCCCTGACCTGTATGGTAAACTACATGTTAATACATTTATCCATCTTTGGAATGTAAGGGACAAAGTCAACACAGAGAGAAATGAAGCAGTGGGGTAAGTCTGTCAAGCTACCAAAATCATTATGCCATCTGTTTTACTGGCATTTTTTATGTCTGTGCAGGGCATACTCATTGAAAAATAGACCTCTTATTCAAATTTGAGTTCCTTCCAAACTAGAATGCAGTATCAAATATATTTACATTCTTTGGATAACTCTTAATTGATTTTGTTTTATGTACAGCTTTTTTCATATTCATTTAGTCACCTCAGTCACCTCATAACTAATGCAACAAAAAGTAAAACAAATGAATACTAAGTTTCTTAAAGGGAAATCGCAGTAGTGTCCCTTAAAAGCTTCTGCACTTTCCCCCAGCCTTCACCAGGCAAGATACTGAAAATGGCATGATCCTATCAAAACAGTGTGGTTTTTATGGTTGTCAACACTAACATTTAAAGGACAACAATTCAGAAAAGAAGCAAGGGGGTCAATTGATTCCTCCTGAATACTTTGGACAAACAACATTCAAGTTTGGCTACTATTCTGATGGGCTGTTGAAACACAGCTCTTTGATGGTTCAAGAGAAGGCTATTTTACTACCAGGGAGCAGCCTAGAGAATTAGTACTGACTGGAAATGTCGAGTTTAAACTCTCTAATAGTGCAAAGTATCTCAAATGTTAGTGCAAATCCATCCTTTAGCCCTTTACATTAACAAAATAGGGCAAAAACGTCTTATTGGGACTCATAGAATCACAGTTTCTTTTGCTTTACTCTTGCCTTGCTAGGAAGAATGACTTGCCTCCTTTACAGGGCACTGTCCTCGCCTTGCATTTCATCAGCCCCATCATAGGAAAGTCTGAATTTCTGACTATTCCTACTAGCCATTTTTCTCCCTCCTGCAGTCCCAAATGTGAGAAGCAAATTCACCTTTTCTATCCCTCCCACTACAGCATTTCAAAATCTGGTCTGAACCATGCACTTTTGTTAGAGGATTCTACCCAGCAATATAAAGGCTATGACACATGGTATACGCAATGTAGAAGTATACATTACACTTTTTCTTAATCACTGGGATAACATTAGATAAAAATAATTTTGAACATTTGAATCTCTGATGACTGTAGAGTGAGTGGTAGGATCTTGCAACAAATATTTCAGAGTATTCATCACTGTGCTTTTTGATATCTCTAAACATGCAGTTAGTTCAATTTCTTATATATCCATGTCATTTTTCTTTCATATTAATATTCCCATATGACAAGTACATTACTTAAAACTGCTGAATTGATTTTCAAGAGGAATCTTAGTTTACATAAATTGTCACATTTCACAAAATAAAAAAAAAAAAGCCAGATTCAATTCCATCTCTTGTAAGGAGCATTCAGAAGTATACTAAAGGAGGAAAAAAATTATAAGCTAGCAGAACCAATCATTGTTTTTACAAGCAGCTATAAAAAGATAGTCACTAAAAAGACTGATCAAAAAAAAATCCAATAGCTTAATATATTTTCTCTTCTGGATTGTTCAAGTTTAGAAATTGAGCACACCCTTTAGAGAAATTGAAACTAAAGTAACTGCTCTTGTTTTACCACAGGTACAGCATCTCTAGAACCAGTGAAAGATGTCAGTGGTGTGTCTGTCCTAGAGATGTTTTCATTCTGGGGGCACATCAGAGAAATAGAAGCACGAAGTACAACATTACTGATCAAAATTTGTCTACACTGGGGTATCTACTGAGAGTTTTTAGATATATTCAGCACTTTATTGTGGCCTGAAACCAGATTCTACTCATGGAACAGGTTCGGACCCTGTTCATTCTGTGATATGACTGCAGCGAAATATTTCCTTTTTGTTTACTGTATTGTCCTAGTTGAATCTCCACTACTGTTTACTTCATTGTGAAATGTGAAATCAGTTTTATTTTATTTTGCTTTTAAATATTGGCTTTCACCCTGATCTCTCCTCTCTTCTTCTTGCCCTTCCCTCCCTTCCCTTCCCTTCCCTTCCCCTTCCCTCCTTTTCCTTCCCTTCCTCCATTTCCTTCAGTTGCCACTGCTTATGTCTGACTGCAATAAAGGATATACTTTAATTTCATGAAGAAATGAATACAGAAATATCCTAATATTCCAACACTTACCTATAACTCTGGGATATCACCACATGATTGTATTATATGATGTGCCCATGCCCTATAAAGCAGTCCAGTTGCTCTTTATTGTGTAGTTCAGCTCTCTTATCTGTTGTGTTTTGTTCAGTCTGATATGATGGTACAGAATAATAAGAGCATTAAAATTGCATGATTGCAGTATTGGAAAAATACCACTGCTGTTGGTCAAGTACTAATGAAAAATGAATGCAATTCCTCACCAAATTTGGATGGCCATTTTAAAAGCAGTCATCTAAAACCAGGCAGTGTTTAGAAATGCATGACTACAATGTTTACCCATGAAGAAAACAGTGTTTCTTTATCATTCCAAAGAACCATATGTCTCCTTTAGTGGATCATACCAGTTTCTTTCGTGGAGGCTAGTAAGGGTCATTAAACACCAATGGGTCTCTGAGTCCTTCTTCAGACTCAATGACATTGTAGGCTTCACCAGGGATCTCATTTTACTTCTGTACAAGATCTTCAGGGCAAGGGAAGCAAATGAACTATGAAAAACATAATCACTACTTTTACTGTTGCTTTTTTTCATCATAAAAATTCCATTTATTTAAATTCCATTAAAAAACACATTTTCCTCCTGAAAGCATAAATATATACTTTTGTCATAATTTTTCATTTTATAAAAGAGTTTTATCATTCTTTTGGGGGGAAAAAAAATCTCCATAATAAATATTACACAAAGTTGTTATGCAAAGTTTGGGACAAAGCAAGTGATTAACAAAGTAAATTCCTCTAGAATAGTTTCTCAGAGGTGACAGGAAAATATTTCTCAAGCACCTGAGGGAACTAGCAGTCTAACATTCCTTTTCAGAAGTGACTTGAGCACCAAGGTTCAGCTTTTCAAAAGTATCTGGGCCTTTAACTCATATTTTAATTTAAGAGAGTTAGGCACTCAAAATCTATGAGGATCTAGAATTCAGGATGAAAAGCCTTACAGAAAGTCAAGGGGATTTGAGTTATCAAAGGCCAGATTTTTTTTTAAGTATTTGAGGAACTTAGAGGCAGAGATAGGTGCCTAGGTGTTTTTTTCTTTTTTCAAAGTAGAGTGAAGAAGGGTTAAGTCCCTAACACTCCCTGAGATGTGTGTTCTTAGACAGTGCTAACTACACTTTTGGATCTAAATACCTTTTTAGAAAGTTTCCTTGAAGTGGTTTTGAAAGTGGTTTTATCATCTGAATGCAATGATTTATCCTGTGCTTAATTCCTGACCTCCCAAAGATTGTCATAGACCTGCTTTACACAGCTAATTTTGTGTCATAATCTTGATGGAAACGGACAGAATTAGAAAACAAAATCTTATGTGAACAAAATTTAGCTGGCATTTGGATCCATAAGTTCATAAATTTTGAGAGCTGAAAATAACAGGCTGTTCTGCTCCACTGTGATCATGCTTGGAAGAGCTGTTAGACCCTGAGCATGTCCAGATTTAAGAATTCACCCTGTATATGCTAAGCAGCCCACAGCAGCAGCACGTCTGTATGAAGTCATACTGTTAGCAGTGCCAGAGTCTGACAATATGAATGACTGACTTGCTTTCACCATGTTTGCCACAGCTGGGAAGAAGATGAGGGGTACAATGTACAAGGAATTTCAACACAATGCGAATCTGGCAAGATGCAGTTTCAGATTTTGGTTTCTGAGGAAGCAGAATTTTTTATCTTTTTGCATTATACCATGGCTAGCTGCAGCTCTTTTTTTTTTAGCCCCTGCCAATTTATTTCTTGCTTTTATAATTTACTCATATAATTATCTTATCTAAATATAAATTTCCCTGTAACAGTTCTCAGTATTCACCCTTTAAAATGAATACACTCTTTAATACTGAAAACATTACTTCCTTCCTGAGTCATGTTTGATTTTTTTCCTGTACTGACTGCCTTCTGAACACAGTGCCTGATGGTAAGCTTTGTCAGGAGATGCTGAGATATAAAGAACAACAGGTTACCTCATAATCTCTTCTTGTTAATGCTTGTTCTGGAGAGCACCTGCTGTCTTTAAAAGGGATTTGAGTGACCCAAGATTAAGAAGTCTCACTACAACAATTACTGTTCTTATCACTGAAGAATACTCATACCAATGTGACATCTTCCTGATGGTTTCAAATTCACAGACTGAGAGAGAGATAAGAGTCAAAGAACCATACAGTGTGCAATTATAAGAAGACATCAAACCAGTCCAGTACAATTCCATTTTGGAGAAGAGCAGTGCTATTAGACTAATTGATTTCTGCCTGGAAAGTAACTATTAGGAAAAAACACCCTCTGATTTCATTTAAAGAAATGTTAAAATGCAGTGGTGCCTTGAGTATTTCTAATCCCCTTTCTGGATCAGCCTTACTGGGCAAATAGCATAAGAGGCCCAGGGACACTAAATGGATCCCATGACCTAACATCAGCAGAGATTCAGAGAATACATTAAATGTTGGGAGTACCATGAACTATTCCTTGCTACCTCTTTGGTTTAAAACATACAAAAATTCTGGACTTCTGTTCTATTGAAGTAAATTTGTGATATAAATAAAGGATTACCTGCCATGACACCCATCATAGTATGTCCCTTACTCATCAAAACATTTTTCCAAGCCTGTTTAACCACTGAACTCCTATCACCATCACTTGCATTGACAGCATTTGTTAAAGCTGGTTCTTTGAAACATTATCCAAAGTCCTCAATATTTTGAAAATTAATGTGGGAGGATGAAATTTTCAAGAAGATTTTACCGATTGTACCCACTGAATCCACCCATCTTTGCTTCTTTCCAACACTGGGCACAAGAAAAAGCACATGAACTATAATTCTGTTTGTTCGCCTCTTCCTCCCTCAGGATCCTAGAGACAATGTCTTTAAGAAATACAGAAAAAAAATCAAACCTATATATCAAAATATATACTCTTTCATACTAACTGAAAAAGTGAACTTGCTGGGAACTCTCCTTTATCCAATCTGAGGGCATGTTGAGGTCTCCAGATGATCAGTCTTCAGTAATGTCTACACCATCTAATTCGTTTACGTGTTAAATGAAGCGAAATGGAATTTACCTAATTTTATTTCCAAGCAAAGGAAAAACAACTAGCGAAACTCACAGGCTGGTTAGAAACAGAAATTAATTATTTCAAATCAGATGCAAATGATAGGCTTGCCAGAAGAAATAAGTAACACAAGGCAACAGTGAGAAAGGGTAATTGAAGACTGGCATCCTGGATGCTCCATGATGGAAAGCTAAGATGGCAGTCTGGTACACATGAAGAAAGTTTTGGCTGTCCCAAGTCAAAAAAGCAAAATTATCTGACACTGATCTACTTTTGCTTGGCTCTGTTTAGGATACCACCAATGGAAGAGAATACAGTCCACTGCTTATAAGCTCTCTATTTAAAAATGCATTAGAATATTTTTGCTAAGAATATTTTTGCTATTTTTGTGCTAATAACAAGTTTTGAGGGATAATCTCAATATAACTTCAGAGCACATTTTCACAGCTGTCTTCCTGACTGTAGAGCACCTGATATCCATTGATTATATCCACAGTGGTAAGAAAAAAAAGCACAAACAGCAACCAAATTAATTAGTAAGCTGCAGCATGCTGCCAAAAACAGGGATGGTAAACATTAACTTTATTGGGGTCTGTGCATCTACCATGTCAATGAATATTTTGTTTCCAGCACTGCAGAAATTGTGTCAGCTACATTGAAATCCCCGGTGATATATGGTGATCTTCTGAAACAGACAGAGACAAGAAGGTAGACTTCTATTTGTCTGCATTGGACACAGAAAACCAGACTCTTCCAGTGATCAACAGACCAGATTATACAACAAACCCCACTGGCTCCTTCACAGCTTGCTCAGCTGTTGTGCCACTATGTAGTTAAGAAGCCTTTAATCTTCAGGCTGACATAGGAGCAATGAATCTACAGACTAAAATTTCATACGCAATTTGGCTGAAAGCTAATTACTGCCTGTTATTCCAGCTACTTTCCTCCGAGTAGAAGAGTGGGGGGACAAAATCAAATGACCTACTTTTACTGCCTCTTGCTTTGTGCTATGAACTGCAACTGTGAAAATATTAGTAAAAAAATAAAGTTATTTCTATGTTTCAAGAATATAAAAGACTGTCAGATGGTCATAAAATGCTGCTGGTCAAGATGTATCCCTCAAGATATAGGCTTAATTTACTCCAGATTAAAATTCTGTTCTCCATGTTCCAGCTGAGGACATATTTTTGCAACAGTTTCCAGTGAAATGCGCATTTTCAGATTTAAGCAACAGTCCCCAAAATGGGGCTTTGTGATACTGGAAATGAGTCTGCTAAAGGCAATTAGGACACAAAGCNAGAAACATGAATCAGCCTTTGCAGGATGAGGGACTTAGTGTAACATCACTAATACCATCACAATATGCTATTTAGATATCAAAAAAGCATAAAGATTATTCTAAGTGAAAACTGTTGTTCATTATTTATAATAGATCAAACAGAATAAAGCCAATATGACAAGGGAACCAGAAAAAAACAGCAGTAAAATCAAAGCATGGGGACATGTATATAGCATGGTTTACCAAAAGTAAAAGAAAATACAAATATGCAAGAAGATAATGTATTTCAAAATTCAACAATCATGAAGAAAATATTAATAATAAGGAAAATTATATCTTTAAAAAGTAATATTTGCGATGTACAAGATATTTGAGCCAGATTCGTACATGTACTTTTTAAAATGGCAAATCACAGCTTTCAACAACAAAAAGCTTTTTCATAATCAGAGAATGGTATAAGAAATGTTCTTAATGAAAGAGTTGCACTGTCTCCTGTCACAATATCCTTTGATGACAAATTGTGCTTCAAAGCGAGAGCCAAGTTAGTTCAGATTCCTATTCTGAATTCCACCATAGGAATCCCTACCTTTCTCTTTCTTCTGACTGTAGGTAGACCCTGAGCAGTTGGGAGCCCATGAATAAAGCCTACCCTTTCCAACTTCTTTCCTATGTAATACTTTTCTGTTTAATGTAGCTTTTTATTGTATACTGTTTTAAGTACTTCCATATATTTATTTATTTCATTTTGGAAAAGGACAACCATTTTGACATATTTTTTCAAGTAAACAGTGGGTTTTAGCATTTCTCATCATGCATTCATATTCATCACCATTTCTTTAAAAAATATTTAAACTATAGCTTTTGCAGGAGATTTAATTTATTTCCAGATAATCCATTAACAGTTCTTCCACACTGTACACTTGAAAACTGTTTTGCATCTGTATGCTATTTCCTACCCAGTTTTTGTTCTCACTGTCTGACTAAATCAACTGAACTCATTCCAAACAATTTTCCAAAGGATGTTGAATTATAAAATAAACTCATTTGTGCATCATAGGAAACTTATCCTATGAGAGTCTCCTTCACACATCAGCCTCACCCTTTCCAATCTTAAAAAATATCTTTGGAATTGAATTTGCAGTTATATGAGTTGCATATACATTTGATATTCAACTAGTTACAATTGTGCTGCCTAACTCACCATAGTTTTTAGGTAACTTACAAATTTCTGAAAGGTCAGATTCACTAGAAAGCAAGCAGATAAGAACATAATCAAGCTGCTCCATAAGTCCATTGTGTGACTATATCATTAAGGTTATCTGCAATTCTCACTGCCTTCTCTCACGAAGAACAGGAGTGACAGTATTGAGAAGATACTACATTCTGAGCACTATTTCTAAGCCAGGATCACTTTGGAATAGCTCTGATTTTCAGAGCAGAATGCCAGAGTGCTGGCAGAGACACACTGTCAAGCTACCAGAACCCTTTGTCTGACCCAGCACAGCAGCTCCCACATGTTTTAACACTGAAGCTAGTCTCCAGAAATGACCAGAAGAAACTTCCTATTCATTTATCACATTGCATCCTCACGTGCATTCAGCTTTATTTTTGTGGCAGTGGCCAGCCATGGCCAACTGGGCCCCTGGCATTCTAAATTATACCAGGGCTAAGAACACTGTAAATTAGGCATGAAACTTTAATGCCACCCTTGGCCACAATGACCATCAATCCTTTATCCCTATTAGTCACAAACTGAATTCAGCCCAAATGTCTGCAGTTTTAAGGAAGACACCATCTCTGATGGCATCATGACCAGTTTCCCTCAGACTTAAAGTAGTCCAGTGACAAAACAGCTCTCCTCCCCCACAGCCTATAGAGATGAGAAGAAACAGGGAGAAATAGGATACTTTCCATAAAAGAGAATTTATATGCAAAAAACTGTGCTCCTGCTACAACCAGCAGTCTACAGCAGCATATTTTTAGGATACAGATAATTCTGGCTTAGTTCCACAAAATAAATGGTAGAGCTGCCTCAATTTAATTACCACCCCATGAAGAAATCTGACAGCCCCAATGCAGTGCTTAGTAAGCATTTTACCTCAGACAGCTTGAAGATGTATTGTAGAACTGAAATTACAATACATACCATGACTTGTTCTGTCATCCTACTTTGGGAATGCAGCATGCATGTCTCTATAATGAGCTGTCTGATATTCACCCACTTCACCTGTAACAAACAGGAGTAAAACGTAAGTAACCATAAGTTGGCATATTAGGTGAATGCAAGCTAAGATATTCATTTTTGGAAGATGGTTTCAGATTATTCTAACTAGCTGTACAAGTTTAATACATAATTTACTTATACTTACATTTTGAAAATATTTTTGTCTTTCTAAATTATTAATTATTACAATCTGGGGGAAAAAAAACCCAAACCAAAACCAAACAACCCGCAAACTCTATTCTCTTCTTCTCCTTCGTACATTTCTGCTGACAAAATTCCTGAGAAAGTATTTCAGGGACATAATTCCTACTATGTCTAGCACATGATAAAATATGTATAACTTAAGAACACATATGTGCTTCCTGTTAAGAAAATTAACTCTGCAAGAAAAACTTTTCTCTGCTACATACAAACACCAAAGAAGAAAAACAATATATGAAAGCCAAAAAGTAATAAAACATTTTTAAAAACTTTCATTAATGCTTTTCTGTCTTATTTTGTAAATAAAAATATTTATGCTTAAAAGTATATGCTAGTCTGCACTTCTGTGAGTATAATGAAATTATGTACATTTATTAAAAACCCAACAAGTGATCAATCTTTTTTCCAGCAGAAGAAAGATTGAAATTTATTTATTCATATGAAGTCTTACAGAGAAAATTGAGAAGCTTTATTTTCTTTTTAATTATCCCATTACAACAGAATTGAGCTGTTTCACCCTTCCTCTGGCTAAGCAATTTTTAGGAAGTATGTGGAAAAGCAATGAAGCCCAGGCTAAATTTTAAAACACCCACCTCAAGGAACTATGCATATTTATAAGAAGACCCACCTAAAGCATCCAAAAATCAATGAGTTTTTATTGAATTAATCACTGACTTAACACCACAGTGAGTTAAGTGTCATAGACTGAATAATGCTTAATGCCACCTCAGAAGCCAGGAACTGTGGAAAAGAACTGAGATGATTCTTCTGTTTCCCATTTGGATTCTAAGAAAAGGTCATTGCAATAAACACAGGTAGAAAAAGAAGTTTCAGATAATATTTGAAATCTTGGAGTCCAGATCATGCTAGTATGGCAATCTACATTGTAATACAGTCAGTGCTCATGAGTTTAGGAAATTATTTGGAAAAAAAATTAAAATTTAGGATTGAAATATTTTTATAAGCAGCAAAATACCAATAATTTGTGATATGATATGTTCATTTATGCTTGGTCTTCCTTTTTCTGTTTACTGCACCTATGTTTGTTTAAGTCAGCACTCCTCTCCTTGTGATTGCCTGAGAACAAGGGATCAGATACTCAAAAGTAATTGTGCAGATCATACACAAGAAAAAAATTTTGGCATTGTATACTTAGCTGTTTCTGAAGAGAAACCCCTCTCTAAGACAGCTCAAGTTAAGAATCTACAAGCCAAAAGGTCAAGAATCCTAAAATGTTGAACTGAAATAAGACAAGCTAGATTACACAAAAAAAACCTGATACATAAAGGTCAGAAGATAAGATGATCCAATCCATTTAAAAGTTCAAATACACTTGAGAAAATCACTTGTGATATGATTTTTTTAATTTTTTAAAAAATAAGTGGAAACATCTGCAAGATAAAATATAGTTTTGATTTGCCAAATGTTGGCTCCCTTACAAAACCTGTGTACAATTAATTGGATTTTTATCTTACCCATTATTTTGAGTATGAACTATTTTTCAAACTTCATTCTTTCTCTTATACAATATATCGCTCTTTCAAAAATAGAAATGTTCCCTCACCTTTCTTCAGACTGACAGGGTTACAGAAAACAGAAGTACCTCAGGATTTTGAAAGCACTTCCCAGCCACTATTACTTGAAAGCGAGAGTTTTAACTCTCAAAGAGGCATGATGTGCAAAAAGAAACAATACTCTGAAAAAAGATGAAAAATTGTAGATTACTTTCACAGGCTCTTATTCTACAGTGGAGAAAATATCCACATTCTAGCCAGGCTTCTTTGAAAAGAATATTTTCCTTTTATACAGAGATAAAAAGCAAAGCTTTCAGGTCAGAGGCTATAGGGGAAAAGAGCTAATGTCTCCCCTGCTTTGATGTTACAAGTAGTGCCTCGTTACAGAAGTGTATTAGAGCCACCAGTAAACTGAGCCAGCATATTTAATAACCAGTTTCAGTATGGGTGGCATATGGATCAACCTGTACATAACACAGCAAGCAGTCATGTGCATTACCAACAATACACAAACCTTTATTTTAACATGTTTACATTCCTTTAAAATATGGCACAGCTAAAAGGTAATTTTTGATTTATAGATACTATAGGAAGACTTCTTTTAAGTGTATCGTAACAGCTACAGACAGCAAACCAGGATTAAGAGTTCTTCTCTGGGTAACATGTAACACAGATAATGGGGTTTTTACTGGTGTTTAGTATCTGGAAACAGCACATTTCAGTCTCTGAGTATTCAGCACAACTGTGATTAATGGTGTTTGGTGTCTCATTTGCTTCTGAAGCTGAAGGACTGCAGGATGGAGGGATCAGCCCAAAACAACATGGTCTGGTGCACGTGTCTTTCACAGATTCCTGGGAACTGAAGGACCAAATGCACCAGCTGGTATTGGTCCGAATGCACTGATGCCTCTAATGGACCAATTTACCTATTAACTCACCTTTTGGAACAGTATGTCTCAAAATCCATAATACACTAGAAGGAAATCAATAAATATTACCTCAAAAATCAACCAAAAATATTAATTAAACTTTTGGTGCTATGGAGCACCAAGCTGTATAACAGTAAGAAATACCCCTAGGAAAAAAAAAAAACTGATTTTTTTTTTT
>WBNO01004145.1:45683-77225 GCA_013400575.1 Peucedramus taeniatus
TTGTATCTATGTAAATTGAAACTCGGTAGAATACTAATCCTCAAATTAACAAAAATCATGTTTATTCTCTTAAGTATTTGATATTCTCCAACAGACTACTACATACAATAAAACATAATTTCTGATTGAGTTTTCTATAATTTGGGAAATTACGCTTGTTTGGATATTATTACTGAAATACTAATTGCTGAGTGAGACTACTGATTATGCAAATATGAAAATTACATTAATACTATTTATATACCCTGTAGTTTGAGCATTGCTTAGTAGACAGAGAGATTGTTCACCAAAATCTCTCAAAAATCTCAGGTAATCAGAAAACTGAAATGCAATGACCCTATATTTGAACCACAGGTAGATAAACCCTGTCAGCTTTTCTTGCATATACAGGAACTTCTGTAACAGCTCTGGATTTCAGCCAGAAATGAGCCACTGCAAGAAGGATAACAGGGGTTTGTGAAGGAATTTCAGTAGGGAGTCTCTGCAGGAAAGATGGAAAGAATTCAGAAGAAATGGAAAACCAGTAAAAATACTGGGAATGGAAAAGTGAAAATGAACATGAGTTCAGGGAAAAGCTAAGAAAAAGGGAATAAAAAAGGCTAGATATATGAGGAGTGTGTATAAAGAAAGAAAACTGCAAACGAATAAAAAATGGAGAACCTTAAATAAAGAGTAACAAGGGAAATACCAGTTTCACTAAATGTTTCCTGGTACAGCAGCAAAGAAACAAATCTCTTTCCCTATAGGTTCAGGTACCTGCCACAAAAAGTCCAGGAGGAGTTTTTGAGCCTGATTATTCTTAACAGATTTCCAAATTACATTTTTAGTTTTGTAAGTTTTATTTATAAATATATTTAAGATGAATGATTCACTGGAAACACTGGAGAGTGCAATGTCCTAAATAACCACAGCTTTTCTAGACTTGGTTTCCACACAGGTAAGAGAGGTTTTAACTGGTGATACTAGCTTCAGAATGCTATGAAATCACACTTTCCCTCTGCTGGAAGCTACACCTCTGAAAGCACAGGTGTCTGAAGGGAGCTCGTCTTCCTGTCCCTCCCACTGTAAACCCAGTGTCCTTCTCAGGTCATATAAATTCTTCACCACATAGACATAAACATGCTCTGTATGCAAAAGAGGTGAGGCAGAAAAAGCTCACAAGCCCCACTAAATACCATTAGGAGCAGAGGGTTGTAAACTGGGACCCAAACCCACAGCAGCTGCATTCATCTCCTGAGGTGCCTCAGAGTTCTTAACAAGGACAACAACAAAAAATGTGGACTTTTTTTCAGTGGGAGCTATGACACACAAAGATTACAATTTGTTTCTCTCAAATGATTGGAAGTGCCAATGATGTGATGGACCATGTCTCTTTTTCTGTTTCATCATCTGTTTTGAAAATCTCCAGATTTTCCAAATGTTTTTAGGCTACCTCCTTAGCGACACAATTGTGAAACTCTTAAAAACTCTTTGCTCCGGTCTGCCAGTTTTTCATCCTGCCTTCACACCAATTTCTGCCTTACTGCTGAAGTATCTGCAATGGCAGGTAGGTTCCCTAATCCCTTTTTCTTTTCATATGTTAGCATAACTCTACTCCATCTAGATCAGAATGCTTTTTAGATTAATTTTCTCCCCTTTCTTTTGGAGAGCTCCCATTCTAGCTCCCATAGCAGGACCAGAAGGAGCACGTGAAGGTTTCCAGGTGGGAAGCAAGCAGGGTGATTTTTATGTGGAACATGTAGCAAGGTAGGGTGCAGTCACAGGGATCCCCAGCAGGCTGGTGTGCTTCCTCCCCCAGAACACTTCTTTTTTGCCCTTGTTTGTTCTTCAGTAATGAGTCACTGGGAACAAAGACCATCCAGTGCATGTGTGTGGGGAAAAGAAAAAATAAACAAACGAAAAATCTCTACTGCTACCAAGAAATAGTGATGAGACTTTTCTTTAGAAAGCTATGTGACTTATAAACAATATACGACTGCCACGTGCTAAAAAGGAACAAGGTCTCTAGTGAGAAAGAAACGAAGTGTTATTCTTAAAAGACAAAGTCAGGAGATACAAAAGGGCATACATCATTTCCCTCTGAAATTGTATGATAAAATGACAGCAAAAATCAGCTTAGAAGCAACATGTGAACTAGCCTTCTGTGCCTCCTGCTCTCTTCCTTCCAAGACTAAATGGATCTGTGTCTCTCTTTTGTCACATTGTTGTAACTTTCATTCAGTCTCCCCACTTCACCTTGACCGCATCTGAACAGTGACAATATGTTTCTTGTTCTTCACACTTTTCCCAGTAAGGATCACTGACAGCCTCTTACTTTGTATTTTCTCGGCTTTTCAGGCAGGGATTTTTTTTTTCCTTCTTTTTCCCTCAGCCATCATCATTGCTATTTGGAGAGAATTTGGTTCAATTTCCATTTTAAACATGAAATGTTTGAATTAGCTCATAATGTTCCCCAGCTTGCAGAGGAAAGAGCTGGCCTTTAAAAAAAGGGGGAAAAAAGTTTCATTTTTACAAAATAAAAATGAAAAGCTGCAGAATAATCTTAAATCATTTTATACTGCACATAGGACTTCAAAATAATGAGAGCTCTTCAATTTGGAAATGATTGGGGTTCTAGGCATATGAATCAGAGAGAGCTGTAAAATTATTAGAACACGGCAACATCTTTCGTAAGCACTTCAATTCAGAGGTGATCAAAGATTCTGGACTTGCAGAGCAATTTACTTGGCATTTGCAGGAAAGCCTCACTCTTTCAAACTGAAGCACTCTTAACACTATGAAGAACTTCAATAATTTTAAATTGGCGTGCACCATACATGCCTAGAAATCCAATTCAGATTTTAAATAAAAACACTATAACTTCAGAAGTATGAAGAGCCCACCCACAACAGGACAGCTTTCTAGCCTTTACAATTCAGCCTAGCTGTTATTTCTCCCATGCCAGGTTTTCTGGCATGAGGAGTTGCTGAAAACATTAAAGGTGAGTGAGGTTTTTTCTTTTTATCCTTGCCTTCTGATTATCTACAAATATTTTCCTAAACTCAGTAAACTTCTGGACAGCTTAGTTTGCAAGCTGATTTTCAAGGTGTGAATACTATGTTAAACAGTTTTAAATATTTTAAATTAAAAACAGAAGACAATATTTAAGCCAAATCAAAGATGGAATATCTTCCCAACCAAAACTTTAATTATGATGAGTTTAAGTTTGCAAATTATACATATATATATACACACACATATATATATAATTTAGCTGAGCTTAGCCTTGCAAATAACTGTTCTTAAGGGAAACACAGAGTACACTGAGTTCTGAAACAATATTGGCAGAACAGGAAAATAAAATTAAGTATAAATTTTAAAGATTACATCTCAACTACACAAGAAAAACAAAAAAAAAGTCCCCTGACCAAGACAGGTCTTGTGTTGACCCAGCAGATCCTTTGCTTCCATGCAAGTTGTCCTGCTATGTAAAACAGACTTCTATCACCAGCAAACTTGTGATGCCTCTGTTTTGCATAGCATGCAACCACCTGTCCAATCATACTGAACAAACAAGAAACCTTTCCTTGTGGGTGGTCACATAAGAGCTACAGTCTATAGAAACTCAAAGGTTTTTTCTTATTGATACAGAGGCAGGATGGTGTGAGACACACATGAGGTAGCCAGTGATATTTCAGGTAGGACGAGGTTTCAACATTCAGTTCTGAAAGTATTCTATTCAGTTCCAACCAGGTGCTAGGAAGACATCAACACAAGTTTGAATAGACCTTGATAATGTTGGGGACAACTGTTGCACTAGAGACAGGTAGGTGGAGGGAATCGACCAGTTTAGGTGACCCCAAATGTCTCCCTCAGGCTTTAAAACCACACAGAATTTGTTTTGGTTTCATGCAAGTGATGCAGTGATGGATGGAAAAGCCCCAGACAGCATAATTAACTTCTGTCACAAATTGATAAGACTTGCTGCCATTATTTTAGATTTTACCACCTGTAAGTAGCTTCTCCAATGTACAGCATACTAAAATACTTTTATTTGGGAAGGAACTTCTGGTTCAACCCCTAATTCAGCAGAGAACCACCACAGATCAGGTTGCTCAGGATTTTATACAGTCAAAATTTGAATATCTCCAAGGATGTAGTTTTATAAATCACTAATACTTCTTCATGTTCTTCCTCTTTTAAATTACTGTATCTTAAAATTAGGAAATTTTAGATTTTCTACCTGAGACATTGACAGGGCTGTTTCTAAGGATAAAACATATCTATAAAATATTAATGTGATATAAACCAATGCAGGTGCCCTTGAATGTTTTTAGTTCTACCAGAGTTCATGTGATCTACGATAAGAATTCTGTTCTGCTCCCCATAGGTTATAGCTTAGCCTCAAGACTAAGTGGATGTGTGACTTAGTGTGAATTTACTGGAGACTAAGATGCCTACAAACCCTTACAAAATTTCACACACACAAAAAAAAAAAGGTATTAGTAGGTTTCTACCTCAAACTATGCCAGGCTCACTGTCAGACAGCAAAAGTGCTTACAAATATCCATCATAATGTTCTCAGGCTTATAAAATTAATTTAGCCCCTTGTGGTGCAGACTGACAGGAGCTAGTACTGAATGTATTTTAAAGAATGCATTCTCTTTTCTCAAAAATATAAAATGACACTAAACCTATCCAGAAGCTTTTAAATAATGAAACCTGAAGTATCTGTAACTGGACAAACGTGTGACAAAGCTTGAGGACTGGACCACAACTGTTGGACACAAAATTGTGTGTTTCAGATGCATCTTAATTATTTTTTACCAGATTTAACTTTCCTTTCCTACATTTGCTATGTGTGAAGTTTACTTGTTTTGTAAATTTTAGGAGAGGAACTGTAGTTATGGCTTCAAGTGGGAAACTATGTAAGTGCTCACTATTAGATCTAGATCCAGTCAGAAAAAGATGAGACCAATAAGCACATATTTTCCAATGCTTAAATTCTTCATAATTTAAACTGCACTCTTAAATGACATTTAAAAATATTTTATTTTATTTTATTTTATTTTATTTTATTTTATTTTATTTTATTTTATTTCAGGAAAGAAACTTTTTTTTAGCTTAAAACAGCATTTAACTTTGATGCTTACCTATTGAAGTAAACCATAGGGGAGAGAAATGTGTTCCTACCTTCCACGAAGCTGTTGTTTGGCACTGTTCTGTAAGACAAGGTTGTTCAAATTAAAGAGAAAAGTAGTTAATGGTACTACAACTATTTTGTGTAGTAGCGAGATTACTCCTCTAATTTTTGATCCAAAATCTCAAAATGACATGACATAAATCTAGAACTTTTAATCTTTAGACAATATTTCAGTTTCCTCGGTGTTAAAGATTATTGTTGTGCTTTGAGCAGTTTAATCCGATAATTAAGACTTCCCTTTATGCACACAGAAATTATCTGAAATCAGCTGCCTTCAGCCCTTCCAGAAGCCTCAGGCCAGGAGGAGAAAAAGGTAAATAATGTCAGAAAAAGTGTATAAGCTCAATAAGCTCTACTAATAACTTCACAATTTCCCTTTAGGATTCACCTCAACCTCTTAATATGTTTTAAAAACCAACCTGCCTAATGTCCTAAAGTTTAAAACATGGTAACATATATTTTTTAATATCAATTTTCAATACTAATTTGAGAAGATTTTGAATCAAGAAGAATAGTTCTCCAAGTCAAAACCAGCAGCTCTCACTAGGTTTTGGTCGAGGTTTTCTTTAAAAAAAGCACTCATTTTTTGTTGCCTCCATGCTTGAGACAAAAAAAAAAAAAAAAAAGGAATGAGAATGTCTTAAAAGACTGAAAAAACTAAAATAAGGCTGCAGATTTTCACAATTAATCAATTAGATGAGTTGTCTCTTCCCTATAAATAAATAGCTCTTAAGACATAAGCAATTAAAATTGTTTTCCATTCTAAGTGGAGAATGTATTCTCTTTACCAGATCCACCCATCAGATAACAACAGAACTTTGAAAAAGGATTGTTGTTTGATGGGACCACCTGGAGAGAACAGTTCAGAATGGAAGATGAGCTGAAAAGGACTTTCCACATACCCCCTCGGTGCACAGATTGTTGAATGCTTCCTCTGCCCTCATCTACAGAGCTACACTGGAAAACTGCTGCCAGTGGGAGTATCCCCCTCTATAAAAAGGCATAAACCAAGGCTTATGTGCTGAGAATTTTTCCTTCTCTAAGGACTAAATTCCTCTTGAGTTTAGAATAATCAGAATTATTCTCCATTCATGACAGACTAAGAGAAATTACTTTAGGTTTAAAAGAATCAAATTTTGTTGAATCTGTTCTTGGTACATGTTTGCACAACTTAGTCCAAGTTGAAGGATCTTAAACTAGAAAAAAGCATATATCTTCTCCTTGCTAATAGATGGTTTGCTCAAAGCAGTTACTAAGTTGGATGATAAACTGGATACTAAATGGAGTGATGGGCAGCATAAAGTCACTTCTTCCATTTCCAGAGCATGATCTTAAGATACTCTGGGATCTTGGAAGGGTGTAATGCTGCCATTTAACTTATTTTTTTCCTCCACCAGACCCTCCACCTCATACAAATGTGGAAAGAAACATCTCAGGGATGGGAAAAAAATACAGAAGACCTGAATTGTGTCCTTGTGTCCTGAAATGCCCGATCCTGCTCTCTGGACTAGTGGGTGATGAGAGCTCAGCACTCACCAGCACAGCAGTTCATTAACTCTCGTGGTGGTGGGGCCTGGGCAGCCAGGAGCTCTTTCCTACACCAATAGCTCCTGTGACAAAAATGGCACATTCAAATTGTGGGAACTAATCCAAGGCAAGCAGCAGTCCATTCTCTTTGGTTTTGATGGTCATCATAGACCCTCAGACAAATCCAAGAATAACCCAGAGTTTGTGACTTTTCTGATGCAACCAGCAGACCCCCACAGTATGGGAGATAAGGAGTGAAAAACACTGGAGGGAGTTGCTCCAGAAACCCAAGCTGAGGGCTGGCAAAGTTCTTCCAATCATTCTTGTAAGAGAACCAGCAGAATAATTTTGAGCAAGTTTCACCAAGTCAGTAACACATTTCGAAAAATATTTAACTTTCTGTCTGATGAAACAAGAAATAAAACTTTAAGGTCCACATTAAAGGTGGGGGTTTGTCTGCTCGATTTTTTTTCATTTGTATCACTACAAGACATATATGCAGGTAGATGTTCAAAAACACAGAGGAGAAGAGAATTTAGAGGGCACGTTTTCCAAGGGTCCCACTCTCTCTGCTATTGTGTTTCACTGCCCTTCTCTAATCACAGAATCATATAACCATAGAGCCACAGAAATGTTTGGTTTGGACGGGATCTTAAAGATCACCAACCTCCTGCCATGTAAAGATCTTAAAGAACTTTCCACCAACGTCCTGCCAAGCCCCCTTCCATGTACATCTTCTACTTGGACCAGGCTGCTCAGAGCTCCATCCATCCAGGCCCGGAAAACTTCCAGGGACAGGGCATCCACAACTTCTCTGGGCCACCTGTTCCAATGTCTCATCACCCTCACAGTAAAGAATTTCTTCCTAATAATTAATCCAAATCCCCATTCTTTCAGCTTAAAGCCATTACCCCTTGCCCTTGCTACATGCCCTCTCCAGTTCCCTTGTATTCCCCCCTCGTATCCCCCCTTTAGGCGCTGGAAGGTGCTATCAGGTCTCTCAGCGCGAAGCCCCGGGGGCAGAGATGCGGCCCCCATTGCGGCAGCACACCTTCACGTATCGCCGGAGGTGTCTGTGCTGTCAGTGCCCGTGCGCTGCCGGGACGGGCGGGCTCCGGGCGGTCCCGGGCGGTCCCGGCCGCTCCCCAGCGCCCCCGGGAGCGCAGCCAGAGGGAGTCGCGGGGCGGCCCCTCCCTCTCTCCCTCCCTCCCNAGCCCCGCCCGGCGCGGCTCCGATCGCTATCGCGGGGCCGCGGCTGCCCCTGCCGTGAACCGGGCTGCGGGACGGGGGCTGCGAGCGGGAGGGGGCCGGCGAGCGCACAGCCGCTGATACAGTTTGGTTTCTTTTCTTATTTCCCTCTCCTTTCTCCGGCGCTCAGTCTTTTGTGTCAGCTTTCAGAAATGCTCTGTTTGACTGGCAGCCTGTCACAGATCAGTTACCACCTAAAGCCGCTTGGCAGGGAGAGGTGACGGCCCAGGAAGGGATCTAAGTGGGTTTATCAGTGCTTCTTTACGCCTCGTGAGCTCCTTGACACAAAAGGAAAGGGTATTAAAGATCTAAAGCGAGCCCAAAAGCGTGAAAGCTCCTTATAGGCTGCGAGATGTGGATGTGACTAAATTTTTAAATATTTTGAGTTGATGCTATTCATTTTGCCAATAGAGTAGAAAGAATTTTTGTTACAGAAATGAGTGTATGTTCCACTTGAGTGAGATTTGGAAAAGGGAGGAAGTCCCTAAATATGTGCTTGGAATATTACAACTACCCTGTATTTACAACCATGCATCTGTTTTAAATATATATATATATATAAAATCTGCTTTTTGGTTTTTTTTTAATAAAAAAAGAAACAACCCCCCAGTCATTTAGCACATAGAGCATCCAATTCCTGCTACTATTGCTGAATTAATTTGGGGGGGTTCTGTTTGTTTGTTTGTTAAACTTTAAACATTACAACATATTAAGATGGGTTGGCAATTTTCAAATCCTATAAATGGTAAGCATGGAAAAGGTCCAGAATTCATTAGGTATATGCCATATCTCCTTTCAGGCTCTTTTATGCATGGATTATTGTTAAAGTAGTGTATTTTTAGCATGCCAATGGCTTCTCACAGCACATTACTACAACCATAATGGTTAGACTATAGGCAGCAGAGCACAAAGCCTTTTCTTTTGTTCCTAATTTAGCAGATCTCAAACTCTTTTATTGTCTGATTAAAGTAGAACACAAACATTTCTATGGGAGACAACATCAGCAAGGTGTGTGATTTGGAGATGATGTAGGAAAATCCGACCTACATCCTGGTGGTCAAAATAAACAGACATTTTCATCATCTATGTTAGGGAAATTCTATGTCTTCTAAACCTCACATAATCAGAGGGTCATATTCCAGTCTTGGTGAATGTTAATGAGAGTTATGCAGGGATCAAGAATCGTCATGTGGAAGATTACCTTTTTTTCAGTTACTCAAAAAAACAGGGAATGCTTATTAATTTTATTTTTCATATTTTTATACATTTTGTTTTGAAAGGAAGTTTTTAAAATGTTTGGGATCATAATAACATGGGAAGAGGGATCATAATTCCCTGGTTCAAATACAAAAAAGTAAGTCTCAATCCTTCTCTTGATTCTGTATGGTCACTCAACTTGTTTTTCACATCATTATAGCCCCTCCTAGCCTTCACATCTGCTGTCTACCATTTTCATTGCTTATAAGCAGCAGGTGAATGGCCCAAATGAAAGATTTAACAAACACTCAGTGGAGCTGCTGCCCTGAAATTTCACTCCCCTACCCAATGCTCTTTCCCTCTCTTTGTCTGAAATAAAAAGGGTTTTTCTTAGACCATTGTCTTGACTGTTGGCTAATACTGTTACCCTCTATAAAGTTCTGTACTTGGCTACTGAGCTAAAAGTGAGTACTGTTAAAATATTTTCATGGTACTTCCCTAAATTTGTAAGGCAGGCCACTTAAATCATTCTTCCCACCTCCTTGTGATTAGAGACCTGCAGAAACTCGAGGAGCCCTGTTGACTGGCACAAATATTAAGCCAGCAAATTAAACCAGCAAATTAAGTGCAATATGTGCACCTACAGTTCTTATGCATTCCTTTTTCAAGTGCACAAAAAAAATTAGGTGCCTACTAGACCCGTGAAAATGGAACATTTGATTTTTGAGCAGTTCTGATTAAATCCTGCAGCAAACAAAGTTTGAAAAGAAATACATCTGAAAAACCAAAAATGCGGGGAAGCAAAATAAACCTAGTTGTTCTATCCACACCTAAGATTTAAATTTGTCTTCTTTTATCATTTTTCCTCTGTAAGAATAATCAGACTTTCACTTCATTTCCAAATACACTTGCAAGCACAACACCACATCTCATCTCCACCAGATCACGCAGCAAGGACCATAACTTCTCAAGCTGCATCTACAATGAACTTGGTACTTCCTTTGCAGGGTCAACCAGAAGGACTATCAACAAGATAAACCTGTTACCTTTGAGGTGGATTGAGGTAAAGAGAAAATGCAAATTCATCACAATAATAACTGGGGTAGAATGTTATCAAAACAAAGCTTTCAACAGGCCTAAACTCAGATTTGAAGTTAAGAACTTGCAAATCTAATGCCTAAGCTTTAGATGGCATCTGATTTTATCCCAGGTAATATGTATTATGAGCCAATGAGCTCTACCTTAAATAATCTGCAGACTAAAATTAGGCTAAATATATCAATGCAAAGAATGGGAGAAGGTGAAAGACTACACAGAAATGCACACAGCAGTTGCAGGCACTCAGTATGGCAGCTGAGGTTCTTTGGGAGAACTGGAGATATAGTCCCTTGCAAACACGTGCAGGTCATTTAGAGTGCCTTTAAGTGGAGTTCTTAAGTGCTGGTCATAATATTTTCTTCATAATATTATTATTTTCTTCAAAAAGTAAATGTTTAATTCTATAAGTACATACCCTTTCTTAAATTATCCAGGAGCATCTTAAGCAAAGATCTGCCCCAGCTCTATGGGTGATTTGTTCTCTGCTTCCTGAAAACCTGGCACATTTTGGGGAGAGAGGGGGTGGAATTCTTGGTTTTATTTGTATTTATGAGCAAACTGGGGCATCAGCTGTGCTAAACTAGAGTCTGATGGCAATAGGGGGTTTCTGTGGTAAGAGTGACAAGTTGCTGGTGCTTAGGGAACAAGGCAATGAAACTGAGCACCCCACCCATTGCTTTACAAATGTTACATGGAAGGATCCTTTAAACCATTGCATCTGAAAAGCTACTTTTTACACTCACTTTAGTATTCTTTCACGCTGTCAGAGTGGTATTCATAAAGAATGCACTTCAGTATCGGTGAGGATGTGGCTCTGATGCTAAACAAGGGAAAATGGAAGAAAACGCTGTCTTTCATTATTTTACTTCCTATGGTTCTTGGCCTTATCTATCAGGGCTATTGTAACATTTTTTCCCCTCTTGACGTATGAGGTTTTGCCTATAAAGACAAAACACCTGCACCTGTAAAACTCCCACAGTTTTTCTCCTTTGCCAGTCACTCTTTCCCAGCTTTCCCTGGATGAAGTGCAGTGGAAAGCAGTCTTGCTTAGCCAGTGCTCAATGCCACAGCTGGGCTGCAGGAGGCCACAGTTCCTTGCTTTCCATCAGAGAGGGAAAGAAATTTCAGCTTTCCAGTACTCAAGGCACATTCAGGCACAACTGATTAAAAGTAGGCTACGCAGCTTGGACAATATCAAAGAGGAAGAGAAGTCCACAGAGAAGGGAGGGAGGGAAGGAGATGGAAATGAGAAACTAGGCAGGAAAGGAGCTGATTTTAAACTCTCTTCCTCATAAACACCATCACTTCTTGAGCCACAACATTTAGCCTTTTGGCCGCTTTGCATTTGCTGCTTTTTCTGAAGGCTGCATTTTAAAATGAGCTTTTAAGTCAGATGCTTGCTAAAGCAGCAAGTGGCAAGAGAGCTGAAACTCACAGCCTGCCCTACACTGGCCACAAGCCATGGCAGGTGACGTGTGGTCAGTGGCAGGAGCCCACTGCAGGGACTTGTGGCCACCACATCCATCTCTTCAAGGAGGGGAGCGATGGCAGGCAGGGGGACCCTGGTACTGGCAAAACAGCTCTGAGTCACTCCAGCTACAAAAGAGATGGGGCAAAGAGAAGACAAATGACATTATTTCCATCTGTTGTGATACAGAAGCTTTTACACCACGGTAAATTAAGCAAACCACTTGATGTAACACGGAATGCTGATGAAACCTAACCAACCATTCTTACTCCAAACCTTCACCTGGTGAAGGCAATATCAGTTTTGGGGCTTTAAGTTTCTGACAAAGTGAAACAGAGTATTGTGCAAAAACATGACCTTTCTGTTGTCAAAAATGGGATTTTCAAAGACATGGGGCATACTATAAACCTGTGGTTTGGCAACAACCAGTGCTCAAATGTGGAAAAATCAGAACCCTTCTAATCCAGAACTGCTACTTCTTTACCTTGACATATCTGAACATTAATTTTATAGGCACAAACTATGTAATAGGTATAAAAAGATAAGTATAAACACAGTAATACCATGCTTACTAGTAGTTTTTTAGACACAATTAAAACAGCTGGTATCTACCACAAAAAGGCAGTTGTATAAGAGAAGCAGAAAACCTTAATCCTGTCTGCGAGGCCTTTAAAGTTTCCACTAGGATGAAGGGTGCTATAAAAATATTTTTAAGCCTGTAACTAGCAAAAATGACTTCATTATGATCTCATGTGCTGCCAGAGCACCAATTAAATTGACTTGATAATGTTATGATTAGGCAGTACTTTTCATCAGTTACAAAGCTCTTGATTGAAGAAGAGATTTGCAACACTGAAAGAAATGACCTTGTGATGTGGATTTTTATCAATGACTTTTTACCTTGCTGGTTTCCAATTACATGACAAATAAATAATAGTACTTGCAGCTTCTATTATACTTCTGAGGATCCCAAAGTACTCTGCTGATTAATTAGCTTCACAAGAGCTGTGAGAGTTAGATACATGTTATCCCATTCTTATTAACAATTCAGAATTCAAATGTGATATCTGTGCCCCATTCAAATAAAGAGCAAAACTCCTCTTGACTTTAGTAGGGGTAGGATTTCACTCAGACAATTTAAGCAGTTTGACCAAGGTCAGAAAATTTGTTTGCAACAGAGCTGGGACATTTCTCCTTTCTCACTATAAACCAACTCAGAAAAAATATAACTAAGGAATTACACTCTATCCTGCACTTCCATTGTAAAAATTCACCTTTAAAAGTCATGACATACCTCTATAAACTTAATTTAAAAAATAATTAAAGCAAAATAATTTATTTGGTGGAGAAAAAGACAGCATATGTTCCACAAAACATTTTTTCAAGTCCTTTTCAGTCTATGATATAGAAGTTTGAGAACACTTGCTTTTAGTATTTATATGAACATATACATTGAACAAATGTGTGTTTGTATTAAATATGTTCTAATATTTGTCTCAGCAGGAATTCATAGAAGAAAATCAACGCACAATACAGCAGTCTACTTGGAGTTTCTCAGCATGTGCTAAGGCAAAATCAAAATTAAGCAATTACATCATAATAAAGAATAATTTAGAAAAAAATCACTTGCATTCCTTGATGCTCTAAAATGTGTACTTCATGGTTACAATTCTTTCTCTGAGCTAATTGCAGTTTAGGATACAGTGCTGTGGGTGTTCTACACATTGCACTGCAGACTCCTTTGAAGACTTATAGAAAAGAATGGGAGATAGAAAATTTGCTTTTCACTTTTCAATTATGGAACAAAGTTGAGACAAAAAAATTATCTTTCTGGACTCAGTTCAAAAAATGCAGTACTAGAGCAACGACAGCTGCACTGTGTTACTCGTTGTCCACCAGGCCAGCTGGTTCCCTATCACAGGAAAAATGGAATCCAAGCTACCTTCTTATATTTGGAAAGAATAAGTCACCAACTAATCCTTTGCTGAAAGAAAAAGCATCGAAAAATTCCTCCTTTTCAGGGATTACAGGGTTAAACTCAATGCCTATCCCCCAGTTTGAGCCAAAAGAATTGTGATAGCAACCCTAGCTCATTTCTCTTTCTTCTTCAAAAGGTATTCCAAGGATCTTGCTGTGAATGTAAAAGACTCATCATTGATGGTTAAATGTGGACAGAGGGGTGAAATGTAATTCCTGAACTGGTCCTTCTCTTGTAGTGTTGACAGAAGAAGAGGAGACCCTGGAAAGGGAAAATGAACGAGTGCAAAAGACGCATCTGTGTGGAGAATGGGAAGGTGACACTTTCAGATGGTTATAGAGACCTATGAAAGATTAGACACTTTTGGAAAAAAAGAAAAAAACAAACAACAAACCCACAAAAAAAACCCCACCAACCCAAACCCCCCCAAAAAAACCAAGGGATGACCCTTAGTACTGACTGCACAGTAACCCATGTGTCAGAAAAACCAAAGCTGAGGATTGCTAAAACAACTACAATTAAAAGCAATTAATTAGATAGTGTGAATCAGAGCTGGTTAGTCTGCAGGGTACAATAAGGATTATGTGGGTAGAATAGCCCAACTGGGCCCTGCATGGGGATTACAAGACTTCTAATGCTATGACAATTTCACAATTAATCCATTCTTTTAAAACATCTTTACTCTTGCAATGCATTTTTATTATAATAAATTTACATTATAAGTTTTGAATTTTTTATATAATATGAATATATTATAATAAGTTATGTTATAAAGGTACCTCTATTATACAACCATGTAATTTCATTTGGCCAGGATGCAGTAAGTGCAGTAGTAGGGAGAGGGAAAGAACTTTACAATCAACATTTAATCTGGCTGTCAGCTCAATAACAGAAAAAAAAATGAAGCAAGTTTCCACGGTATCCACAAAGGCTCTAGGCAATGTGAACCTTAGATCTTAAATAAATGCTTAGAGACAAAGCAAAGCATAAGCCATTTTACAGTTGTACACAGGTGGCTTTATTGGTTTTGACCCGTAAATGCCAAATTTCACATAAACTGTGGTGTAACATAAAAGCTTCTTTCGAGTCACCTTTTGCAGCCAGCTCAAAAGTCATGTTCTGTTCTCCACAGGATTTCAAATCCTGGAATCATAGAGTGGCTTGGATTGGATGGGACCTGAAAGATCATCTACTTCAAAACTCCCTGCATGGGCAGGGAAGCCACCCACTAGATCAGGTTGCTCGAAGGTCTAACTAGGCCTTGAACACTTCCAGGGATAGGGCATTCATAACTTCTCTGTGTAATCTTTTTCAGTGCCTTGCAACCCTCAGAGTAAAGAATTTCTTCCTTACATCAAACCTAAATCTCTCTTTCCATTTAAAACTGTTCTCCCTTCTCCTATCACTGTCTGCCCATGTAAAAAAGTCTCTCTTTTTTAAAAGCTCCCTTTAAGTACTAAAAGGGTGCAGTGAGGTGTCCCTGGAAGAGAGAGAAGATTCTCTTCTGAGAATGCTGAACAACCTCAGTTCTCTCAGCCTGTCCTCATAGGAGAGGTGCTCCTGAGCTCTGATCATCTTTGTGGCTTCCTCTGGACTTGCTCTAATAGGTCCATGTGTTTCTTATGTGTTGACACCAGAGTTGGATGCAGCACTCCAGGTGGGGTCTCATGAGGGCAAAGAAGAGGGAGAGAATCACCTCCTTCACCCTGCTGGCTACCCCTCTTTTGATACAGCCCAAGATTCAGTTGGTTCCCTGCCCATGAGTGCACATTGCTGGCTCAGGTCCATCAGAATCCCCAATGCCTTCTCTGCAGGGCTGCTCTCCATAAATCCTTATCCCAGTCTGTGCTCATGTCTGGGATTGCCCCATTCCAGGTGCAGGACCTTGCTCTTGGACTTGTTGAACTCCACAAGGTTCTAATTGGGCCCACTTCTCGAGTTTGTTCAGGTCCCCATGGATGGCATCCCATCCTTCAGGTGTGTCAGCTGCACCACTCAGCTTTGTGTCATCTGCAAATTTGCTGAGGATGCACTTGATCCCACTCTCTGTGTCACTGATAAAGGTATTAGAGAGCACCAGTCCCAAGACAGAGCCCTGAGGGACACCACTCATTGCCAGGCTGCATCTGGATGTAGAGTCATTGACCACAACTTTCTCTATGTGCCCATCGATTCAGATCCTAGGTAGAAAATCACTGCTCTTCACCATCCAAGGATTACTGTTAGGCAAAGCAAGCTCTCCATAGTGTGGCATTCCCCAAATCCATGTGCATCGTATTTTAGTGGGTTCTTTAGTCATTATACTAAATGATTACAAGCAATGTAGACTGGTTATCCCACAAAAACCACCTGTACACACAAGCAGGCATAAAACTGTTAGCATGGTTCAATTGCATTCTTTTTTATGGACATGAAAATTAAGACAAAATCTTGGAAGGCTCTGTGCTGACAATTCACAATTAGGCTTTGAGTAAGTGGAGACACTTTTATGATAGACATAAACATAAAACAAAATCCCCACAGGATTTTCAAAAGTTTTTATTTATGTTCAAAGAGCCTGGAAAAATTCTGAAGATATGCCCGTAGGAAGACATGTTACTACCTACTGGGATATTAGCAGTAAGATTTATCGCCTCGTTCCAGAGACTTCCAGCAAGAAACTGTGTCCTACTGAGTTTGGCAAAAATAGATAAAAGGTTTGACCTCCAGTCTCTAATAACAGCAGTGGACACCAAACTAGATCATCTGGCTAGCAGAGTGAATTAGCTTGACCACTAAGTGGGTGTGATTAAAATCAGGAATGGACAGACATTCTAGTAGAGAATAAGAGAAGAACAACATAGATCACTCCATTCCATGTGTCTTCTGGCATACCATGATTCACTTTTGGAAGAATATCTTGCAAGGCTGGGCAAATAAATCATAAGATCTAGTTGTCTGCTAAGGCTGCAGCTGATGAAGGAAAAAACAGACTGTGCATGATTCTATTAAGGCCAAAAAGGGCTACTTGATTTATTTTTTTTTTCCCGCAGGAAACTTCTATGCTGCAAAACACAGACGATACTAAAAAAGAAGCAAGTAATTCACATGTAGCGTATATATATATATAAAGTTTTTTTTTTTTTTTTTATATTTCTGTCTCTTCTCCCTTCACCTGTACTCTTCTCCTTTATTGAATGCAATCTCCAAGAAGCTTAAATCAAATATATAAAGTCACTAAGTTCAAGCAGATTTGAAATTAGGTGAAGAAAGTTCACTCAAACTTACAGACTGTACTTTTGGCTTCAGCAATTCTGAAAACAAAGATAAGCTATATCCATAGGGGAAGAGCCTGAAGCTCCCCCTGAAATGTAGATAGTCTTTTCAAATGCAATTGATTTTAATAAACTTCTATTAAAATGTCCTTTGACTTCCTATTGGTTGATAGGTGGAATGGGGCAATGCAAACCTCAGAAAATATTATCACAAATATTTTTATACTGGTATTCTTACAACCCTTATTTCATTAATATTCAAGATTTGCCATCAAGATTAAGGTTTATGAAAATGCTAGGCTCTGGTAGTTCAGAAGAAATACTCTTTCAGCTGTATTTTTTTTTGTTAATTCTTATAGAGCACCACTTATTTTAACCATCTACATCCCAGCTCAGATGCTGTTTCTCTTTCTTTCCAGCAAAGGATTGCATCTTTTATTTCTGATAATCCATGTTTTACTGCTAATATTAATTTGAAGCATTGTCTGCATTTTTGGAGTTTCAAAAATAGGCTAAAATTTGGTTTAAGTAAGAATCATATGATGGGTAGAATTCAAACAAATATATGCAACTGGTGTTCTATGCTTGCCATTAACATAGTACCGCAAAGGACTATAAAATAAGTTGAAGCAGTCAAGAACTTAATACTGAAGTGAAAACACAAGTTGTAAATCTTGGCGGTTCCTATAAATGCAAAAAAAATGGTAACAAGATATATAAGGTGAGGCTTCATAATCCATCCAAACACTGAAAAATATTTTGCATAATTCATATTCTGATACTGAGTAATTTTAAGCTAAATAATTTTACATTACAAAGACTGTTTAGCCTCTTAATTTAAAGATCCTCTCTCTAGAAAAATAGTCAGTGGCCCTTAACCATGTTGTTATTTCCAGCATATATGTGAATATACTTGCAGAAACGTCACCATCATTAGTAAAGAACTGCTTCTTTAGGTGTGAAGAATATTATTTTCCCAGTTGAATTGTGGTATGCGAAAAAAAGACAGGAAAAAGGGTACGAATTGAAATAGGATGCAACGGGAATGCATGAATGGACGATGTGAGGAGGTGGAGGGAGGAAAAGGAAAAAGAATATGTGCACAAGGTAGTATTAAGAGTTCAAAAAAACCTGCATGGCATGAGGGACTAGAAAGAAGAAAGTCAAATCAAGAAATGGTGGGGAAGCATGCTGGTGAAAAAACCATCTGGGGGCTATAAGACAAGAAAAGCCCTTTGACCTCCCATCAGTCCTAAGTGTAACCTGCTCTTAAGTACAGAAGAGAAATAAAAGCTGAACAAACCAATGATGTTTATAAAATCTGTGGATATTTTTTCTATGGATATAAGATGGATTTTTAGACAAAATAGATTTTGTAAGTGAATACATACATATGTGTGAGCACAAACTTACCAAACTGTTAGCTCTGGGATTTCAGGTGCAAAAATCAGCTATCAAGGGTAAAGGAATGGCAGTCATATTTAGCCTCACAATTCTCTGTTGCCAAAGAGCCACAACTTAAGTAGTTCGCACTGCAGCTTTTGCAGCCCAAACTAAGCACAGACCAGCACTATTTTATAAAATCAATACAGAAATGTCATCTCTAAAATCCCTGCCCACCCTCCCTATCCTGTACCAGGTCATGCGCATGCTGATTCACACTGCTCCTGCAAGGGGGGGAGTATCTTTGCATCCTGAGCTTTACCCTTACCCTTTTTGTTGTTGTTGTTGTTGTGGTTAGTGCAAACAGCAGAGAGAATTCCTTCTGCTTTATCAAATGGTTCATTAACAACCAGTGCTGATGAGTTTCTAATGACATTGCCCCAGTTGTCTGCAGCCTCCCTTCATTTCAGGCCTGGAGGCAGTAACACTCACAAAAGTCTTAGGAGTTTCATCACTGTCACCACTGGCTGTAGTGACCAGAATCATCAGGCTGTGTTAAACTAGCAAGAGAAGGGACAAAGGAAGAAATCTTGATGGTCAAAAGTTCTACAAAAGGCATCTTCGTGACACTCCTGAATCCTTGAGCATGTTGCTGTTAGATTTCACTAAGCATGAATAAAAGAAGTAAACATTCACCCATAATCATAGCATGTTTCTAACAATCCCCATTCTTTCCAGGATGAAATGAAAGCTAAATATTAGATACTAAAAGCTAAAAAATATTTATTTGATCTTTAATGATTTTTCTCTGCTTGTTTTTTTCCCTAGGAATTTATTACAGTGTCTATGCTGTATGAAAATTTAGAGAAAGATAAACATTTTTTTTCATCAAAAGAACTACTGAGATCCATAAGAACATGGAAGAAAATCATCTCACAGGTACTAACCTCATACTAATCCACTACTTCATAGCCTTATGCAGTCTGCAGAGTATTAGAGATCCTTGTAAAAACATGACAGCTTCAGATTTTTTTTATAGTTTTGTGAAATAAATCTGCAGTAGATAAAGCCAAATCAAAGCTGATGTTTTGATCAAGCAACACTCATAATAAAGATGTTAATAGTTTTATCCCTTTCCATATGTTCTTGCCCGTTGTTTTTTGTTTACTTTGAATTTAAATTTCGATGGTTTTATTGAAGTATCATGAAAATACATACATAAGAGTTTACAAGCACAAGCACTGGAAGAAACATAATTATTTTTAGGAAGCATGCAGATTGCAGAGGAACGTAATGGATGGAAGAGGTGCCTTTGTACTGGAGGAAATGATGTGTAAAAAGGGGTGCTCCCGTGATGGGCACTACCTGGCAAATCCTATCCCTATTTTCAGGCCAAAGAACTGCCACTAAAAGAATTCAGTCCTGTCTTTAAAGTATTGTCCTGACTTTATCCCCATGGGATCACCCATGGGGGCTCACAGGAGCCCCATCCAAAGGTGCTCCCCCACCAGGAGATTTGGAGAGAATGCCCATGTCCTGGAGGACATTCCGATGCTGTACTCTGCTGGCACACATAAATAACAGGCTGTGCTCTGCTTTATGTTACTCAGAAATTTCATCTTCAAGATTTAACGCCAGAAGTTTCTATTCTCTCCAACTGACAACTCCAAGTAGAAGAGTCTGAAGTAATCCAACAGAGTGATGAGCAACCATTGAATACCTGTGACAAAGCTCATACCTGGCAGGAAAATGCGCAGCCCTCAGCGCTGTCTACAACAGCAGGAAGTTTCTTTTCTATTTATTTATCTAGGATTAGGAAACTCAGTTGAGCACTTTGACAGTCACAAGCAAATATCCTCTTTAGAGATGCTATAATAATTCCTTTAGTTCCTGGACGTACTTTACTTCCATCACTTCCATCATGTCCAGGAGGAGTCTAAGAGACTGTTCTTCCATGGAGTAATGTCAGACATTGTTGGCACATTGTTGATGCCATGGTTTCTTCCTGACAAGAAGGGAAGAGAGTTGAGTGTGTCTGTACACTGAAATTATAGCTGCTCATAAAGTCACTGTATGTTCCAGCACCTACACCAAAGGCAAGAGGGGATAAAGCTGTGTTTCAAGTGTCAGTGCTTTTTGCAAAAAGTAACAGATGGCTGTTCTCCTGGAAAAGGACAGACCTGCAGTACTGCAGTTCAAGGGCTGTATGGAGGCCATTCCCAGCATAAAATTCTAGATTACATTTTGCACAATTATCAGAAATGTTGGAATATCCTAAAGATTCTTAGGTTGTTTAGTGATTTCCTTCTGATCAAGACTCTCATCTGGGTGGTATAAAGGAATTTGTGATATTCTTTAAATACAAAGGATTCATTTGCATGTGTATTACATTGGTTTTGGGGTTTTTTTCCTTAAGTGGCTATTAAATACTTTGGTTTTAATTATTGTTTTAAACTTTTACTTTCTAATAAAATTATTATCCTATAGTAAATAGAAACAGAAGTTGACTGTTCAGGTTTCAGACCCAGCCATTTGACACTAAGATAGCAAATTTTAAAAATCTGAGTATCATAAGTGAAATTTTTACTTGTGGCAACTCATTTTAAATGTGAGGCAGACAAAAACTTTTTGCTTACTAAAATTTCCTAAAAACCAGCTGGGTAAGGAAAGTAGCCTTTATGTACAGAGATTCAAATAATTTTTTTAATTCCATGAGTCCTCCTTGATAAATTACAGCCATTAAATGATAAATAATCTGACAAAATCCCCCAAAAATAAACTTAAATCCAGGTACTCAAATACAACTAAACTGTTAAATTAGAAATATAAATTTCTTCTTCATTAAGGAATAGTTTAAAATTATGATTCATAATTTTTTCAGGATCCAAACTCCTTTTCTTGCATGAATGTTTGGGGACAGAGAAACTTCTGAGGTTAGGAATTAGCCACAATAAATATTAATTATAATACCTCAGTAGAAATTGTTCTATATTTATTATTAGTCACTAAAACATTATATTCCTCATTAAAATTAAGCTGTAATAATTAACTTCTTTATTCTTAATACTGTGGTAAAAAGAGGCTTGATAGGATGGAGCATATTATGTATTTTACGAATAATTCATTCAGTAATTGGATTGTTCTGAAAATCCTTTCCCTCTAGTTTAAAATTATTTATAATCACAAATTTTGGTAAATATAAAAATGCAGAAGTCTAAGCCTAGGCAGAGGGCTTTTAGTTCTGTTCCTCCTTTTTTCCTTCACTCTCCTGCACCTGAGTGTGTTTTCCTTGAGACAGAAAGAGGGATGCAGGATGAATGCTGAACCCAATCTTGCAAATGTTTCCTGGTTTTCCTTCCTCACATTTTCTTTTTCAGAATCCTAATGTAACACTTCCCTGCACTGCCACGTGTTAAAGCCTTGGCTCCTGAACTGTTGTATTTGGACAGCTATTAAGAAGCTCCCTGCGTAAGAAATCCTCCTCCTCCTCCTCCTCCTCACAGAATTCTTAGCCCTCGTTCCCTGATGTTAGCCGAGCAAAACGGTGTTTCTTTATACACACGGTGCAACTGCCAAGAAATCAATTCTGTGTGTTTTCCTCCCTTCAACACTTTTAAAGGACTGTGATCAGTTTTTGTCTCTGTTTCTTTTGCACATCCTTTCCTAGCTTTAAAGCAGTGCTTGAGCCCTTCCCCTCTCCCCTGAAAAAAAAAAAAAAAAAAAAAAAGGAAAAGGCAAAACAAAACAGGTAGAATTCCTCTGTTACTATTAACACCTAAAAATATGATCATGAAACAAAAGCTTTGCTCCTCTGTCCAATTTGATGTCTTTTTCATGCTGCCTCAGTGATGGCCAAATAATTGGTTGTTCACTTGTGTCCTTGTCTCCCCCGACAGTTCCACAGATGCCCTGAACAATGCTCCAAAGACTGCTTTCAGTAGGGGCAAATCCTCATTAATCATTCCTGGCTGACAGCACAAGGGAACACCTGCATCTGGCGCAGGGACCAAGCAGTGGCTTCTGGGAGCGCGCATTAAAAAGACCAACCAATTCAAGTTGTGAGAGTAGGCTTCTAATAGCCATGTGAAAAATCCCTCTCTCGCTGGATTTTCCTTTCATTAAATAGCTAAATTTAAATAGCTAAAATTAGACCTGTGGCTCCTGTTGAGATTAAAATATCAATGTATTCTAAGCAAATCAGGAAATGAACAGTACTGTATGTTATGATAAATGGCTGCTAAATTCTTTATGTCTAGATCAAGCAATGTTAGCATTAAATACTGATGAACTGTCACATAATTTTCATTTAGAAATGACTGCACTTTGAGCTTCATGTCCTGTGGTGCTCATAAATATTTTCTGCTGCTATATTTCACAAATAGACTACACTGACTATACAGACATTTTTAGTATGTAATCCTAAAACCATACTGTGTACAAACTGTTTTCTGTGCAAACACAACCTTTCCATGCAAAATATTATCAGAAAATGTTCACAATGCTAAAAGGTACTGTAGCCACGCCAGTGCTATAAAGCCATGTTCCTGCTTGCTATTACACTTTCTTAACAGAATAGTTGTCAGGTGGGGATTATTAAATTGTTTACATTGTGTTCAGAGTACAGGTCGGGATTTTCCTCCTGATGCAAATGGGAAAGGAGTGAGAAAAGGAAAAATAAGTTGCTTTTTGTTTTTTTGTTTAGTTTTCACAGAGAGGAGTCAGGTGTTTTACCTAAACATGTAGGGCCATAAAATCCTAGGGTAGGATTCCAGTTGATTTCAATGGGCTTTGGATCAGGTCCTTAGGCCCCGCATCTGCTCTGTGATTAAATAAGCACATTCACATATAAACTGGAGAAAACCACCATGGGCTAGGGATTACAGATGACTAACAATGTATTTTTTTGCACATATGACTGAGCACAACCAGGCTTTGAGTCTGTCCATAAAATGTGTTCACATCTCAAACAAGCAGCACTCAGCTGATACAAAAAGTGTCTTTTAGAAAGCAGTCAATTATCACCTATACACCATGCTGGAGGTTTTAGCAAAGGTCAGAAGGGTCAGATGCAGGAGCAAAGGGAAAAAGCGAGGTAGGGAAAAAAGGCCCTGCAGAACTCTAAGCATTAAAATGCCACTAGTGCTGAGATATGTACAGTGTAAAAGAGCATAAAACACATCTGGGCTATGAATTGAATATTTAATTTAAGAAATACTTTCCTGCAACCTGATACTGAGGGAATTGATTTGGGAAAAGAACCCACAAACCTGAAACAGAATTTTAGAGTGTCTTTTTTTTTTGTCTTTAACAAGAAGGAAAAGTTTCCATATTCATTTGCAAAGTAAAAGCTCATTCTGCACAAGCAAGAATAAAGCTTGCATGCAGTAGATTAAAAAAAAAAGAAAAAAGAAAAAAAAAACACCCAAAAAACCAAAATCCAAACACTGGTGACCAAGAGAAAAACTATGAACTGGCAGATTTGGGAAAGCAATGATTAAGTACTGATGCATATATAGCTTACAGACATTTTCATAGTTTCTCTTCATATGTTTAATTCTGTCTTTTTAAAGTTATTGAAGAAAACTTTAAAGATTTTTTTTTTTTACACTTTTTGTCTGTTAGAAATAGTGACATTTGATAGAGAAATACTTTCTTTCTACAGAATGCAGTACCATCATCTGCACAGTATGAGAAATGATGCCATCTAAATGCTGTGGGTTAAGGAGATAAATAAGAGCAGCTAGCACAATACAGATACATACCTGGTCAATGCTCTGAAAGCTACAAACACATCAAATCACTCTTTTCTCTACTGCTTTCTGCTGTGCTTTCATAGCAGCAACAAAAGCATCTGTTCTTACAAATTTCATGCAGGTGTGGTGGAAATTTGGGTTATAATGGATCATTTTAATTTAAGAATAATATTTTCATAAGCTCTTTAAAAATCTCAGCTCTTCAAAGTTCCTGTCAGGGCGTTATGCAAATATGTACAGAAGCCAGATAAATGAGTGACTGTAGATGTGATGTAATTATGTTCCCATCTGTTTGTAGGGGTGGGAAATATGCTGACACATATAGTGGGCACTGGTATATCTCCTTAGTAATATACCTCAGTTATAGATAAGAACTACTGAAGGTAGGAAATTCCCTTCCATTTTTTTAACTGAAGTACTTAGCAACTTGTCACACACACAGGAAGCTGAAATGCAAATTCTAACTGCCCTCAGGCAAGCTTCATTAGGCTTTCCAAAATCTTTTAAAATTTGCTGTGTAAATTATTTCACATGTAACTTGACTATATCTCCTGTTCAAAAGTGACAAGTTTCATGTATACTTCAAACATATTGGGGTGGAGAGTTCTTCAAAGATACATAGTTAAGGCAAAAAACATGTAAAACATTATCTTAGTTGTTACTAGAAGCCCTGATTATTGTATCATATTAAAGTTTTAAAATACCTTTGAAAATCTGTTACTTTTATCACAAGGATCATTCAATTCTCTCGGGCTGGACAGGCAGAGGAGACCAGCAGGAGTCACACCTGCTCCCACCCTCATCAATTTAAAACTAAGAGGGATCAGCCAAAATTTTACAGAAAGTTAAAGTTTAAACCCAAATAAAAACAAACAAACAAACAAACAAACAAACAACAACAAAAAAACAAAACCAAGCAAATAAAACTACCTGCACCTTACTTGCAGTTACATTTTAACACTTCTTTAGACTGCTCCAATTTATAATAATTTTGAAAATCTCATTTTATCTTGTCTCCCACTTCGTTGAATTTTGTAATTAGTTGGTTCTCAGAGGTGAACTAAAACTTTCCATATACAATTTTTCATGTCAACTGTTATACCAGTGCCAATGCCAGGCGACAAGTAGACTCCTCATTCCCATGAGGAATAACAAGAGAAAGCCGAAAGCTAAAATCCTGTCTTCCATCCAGTCTTTCTCAGCCCTTCTAAATTGTGTGCATACATCATACAATTCCAGGGATAAAGTATCAGGATAATCACATAATATATGTACTAGAATTGAGGTGTCCAAAGTCAAGATACAACAGCTTTTCAGCAGTTGTCTCTACCCTAGTAATTACAGGTAGAGGATTGTATGCATAACTGAGTAAATTTGTGGCCACCCTTCCAAGTAAAGATGGCTTCTAAAGATTGTGTCTTTCTTTTTTACTTCATCCTTATTCCCTAGCCTCTGTAAGAGTCATCTGGAGACCAATTTTTGTGGTCTGTGTGTGAAAGGCATGAGGGGCTGCTTGGCTTAAATAATATCAGAGCAATTAGTGTGTCAGAGAAGTTGTTCTTGCTTTTTTCCCCTATATTCCTTTCCTATAATCCCTAAAGGATAAGAAACAATTAACTGAAATCCAATTAATGTTGATTCAGAACACCTGTTTCCAAAATCGTTTGAATAACTTTTTCCTTTTTTTTTTCCTTCCTCTTCCTTCTTTGTTTTAAGATGAAATACACATCCCCGTTCAGTTGCTCTTAGGAGCCCAGAGATTTGCATTTTCTAGACATGAAGAGAACCTGTTGTAAGAGAGCTGTGAAGATTTAAAAGACCAAAAGAGGCTGGTATTTGTATTACAGCAGCAGTAACTTCAATTCTTTCTTCGTTTTCCAAACTTCATTCCTTCAAAAAACCAAGGTCAGCAATGCCTTCCTCCACACCTCTAATTCTGTTTTGCTTTAGACCTTTGCCACAATGATGGAGCGATGCAATGATTTCTGGTTGAACACTCTTGCCACAGCCACCCTGTCAGGATAGGTGCTAAAGGCAGCACATCCTGTATGAAAAACACCCACTACCCCTGAAAGGATTGTCCTGTGCTGTTCTCTGCAGGTCTGAGCACCTTTCCTCCCTGCTAGCCAGGTGTCCTGACCTAGTGTTCTGTAAATCTGCTTGAGGACGTGGTGTTCTTTCTTTCCTTTCAACTACTCTCATGCAGAATAAAACAGGACCTGGGCTGAAGAATGACTGATTTCTAAAGCACATAGCTGCTCACCAGCACCATGGAGAGGTCTAACAGGATTTGTATTTTTATATTGATTAGGCACCTGTAAAAATCCCCACCCTGACAGTTTAGACACAGTGAAGACAATGGTTTAGTGAGACATTTATTACCATAGACCTGTTTTGAGACTAGACATAGTAATTAACTCTAAGCTGTGATTGTAAAAGTATGACCTATTAAACACATTTTGAAATAAAAATATTTTTACAATTTAGGCATGGTGTCATAATCCTCTGATGTTCAACTGAATGAAAGAACCCTTTTTCCTGGTATTTGGAAATCTTTTTTCAATATAGCTGTGTCTGAAACTATCCTATTTTGCAGAGAGCAGAGGAACATAAGTGAGGACTTCTAACCCCTCTTCTTCCTTAAAAGTATTAGATTTCTTAGCTGAAAAATTAGACATCAGCAAATATTACTCAATTTCTTATGTACTAAGCATTTTTTTATGAATCATGTAATGCATTCAAAGGATCAACTTGTGTGGATACTGATTAACTGTATCAGAGGGGCTGTCTCATTATATATCTTGAGCCTTTTTCATTAGAGAAAATCTGCAAACAAACCTTGAGTGTTTAGATTATTTTGCACCATGCTGTATGTCTAGCCACAGATACAGAAGATGCCTACTATTTTTAACAGGATTATAGAAAACATGAAAGGCTACTTCCTTAAATATTGACAGTTGAAGGAAAAAGAAAAGACTTTTAATACAGAATTTGAAAGAAGTGGCAGGAAGAAACCTTTTGCCCCTTAGGAGAGCAGCTGCATATTAAACATTATATTTTTGAAGCACCTTTAAAAATTACCCTTAACATTAGCATTACAGTGTTTTATGAGAAGTCCATGAAATTCAGAAAATAGTTATAGAAGAAGGAAAGAATGAACAAGAAATAAATAGCATTATGAATAACTAAGTTACAAATCAGTCTTGAATTATAAGAGCTGTTATAGAGATCAGCCAGAGATGGGTGGGGGGAGGGTTATATTTTTCAAAGATTATCAATCCATTTCATGAAAAGCTCTTGTCTCTTTACAAAGCTTTTTAGCATCCCCAATAGTACCTTAAGGTTACTATGAATTGAATTAATATACTGCATGAAGTGGATAAAGGTTTCCTACAGTACATATTTACTGCTATGATCTCTCTTACCCTTCTGTCTTTTGCTGTCTCTTTCTCACTACATGACTGGTACACAATTTTTAGGGTGCTCTTCCTGCTAATGTTAAACATTTTTTTGCTGCTGTCAACAGTGCAGGGAGATCCTGAAGAGATTTATGACAACATCTTCCATGCCTTTATCTCCACACATGAGCAGGATTAGTGCAAGGCTCCATGCATACAAAACACGGACTTCAGAGAGCACAAAAAGGCCACCACATCCATCTGTGAACTGCACACACATGAATGACAGATCCAGGCTGAACATGTTGAAAAGGGTCTACACACTGATGTGCATCTGCCTGAAAGCTACCTCACCAAGGCACATTTCTAGGTGTTGGACAAGAGGCACATCAGAGGTCTTTACAAGACTATGTGTGGATGACAGACTTCAATTTGAATAACTAAAAGCGCCCTCTCATAAGAGAGCTGCACATGCTGATACTCCATGGAATGAAACAAAGAAGGGAATGGCCCAATGCTAAAAATATTTGGAAAAAAAAACTCCAAAGAATAAGGGGTCTGTCATTTAACAAAATGGAAAAATTACTAAAAATAAACAATGAGGGATGTTTGAGACTTAAAATCTATATAGCCAAGACTTAGGTACAGAATTTTTGATTTAAAAAATCTTTAAACTGGTTTTCTTTTCCTGTTTCCAACAGGATTTGAGCTCTTCCAAGTGAAAAGAAGCAAAAGATCTGCCTGGGTATGCTGGTTTGATTCCCTGAATCAAGTATATTCTGACTTCGAAAAAAGAACTATTATGGGAAAAGGGCAATTTGTTTTTCTTTTATTAGAGATGGAAGAATCTAAGACATACCCCTCTGTCTCACATAAACAAGGCTGAATATACAAGACTCTGAAGAAAAACCTTTTTGTTCCACAAGTCCTAACCAAACTCCCATTTCCATGGCTGTGTGGTACAATGGGTTAGGACCTTCCACCTTTGGAGATGCCTGTAGATATATATCCTTAAAACTGAAGGAAAAGATAATTTCCAGGTGCCACTTACCACGTGCATGGGACATAGGAACAGAGAGGAGGGCAAACAGGGGACTTGTCCTCTCTGCACAGTTACCTTTACAGTTCTGCTGTTCTCACAGAATTTGCATACCTACTGCCTTTTCAGAAAGGCTTTGATGCTCCAGAGCATGGAGGGAAAGGAAAAGGGAAAGGGAAAGGGAAAGGAAAAGGAAAAGGAAAAGGAAAAGGAAAAGGAAAAGGAAAAGGAAAAGGAAAAGGAAAAGGAAAAGGAAAAGGAAAAGGAAAAGGAAAAGGAAAAGGAAAAGGGCTTGTCACTACATTTGCATTAAATATTCAAGGTTCACTAGCCAATGAATGAGCTAAAACTGAAATATTTTATGAAAGCCTTCTAACAATGAAACATACCAGGCAGCACAAGATATGTCTAATAATCAGGGTGCCAATAGATTAGGGAGTTAATTAGAGAAGATCCTCTTGGGAAGAGCCTGGATAATCAGGATTCTATTGTTTTAATATTGACAATGCAGGAGGGAACGTTAATGGTAACACAGTCACTTTTATTTAATCCTCTTCTTAAATGTTACTATTTCAGTGCCTGCTATCCAAGTAAAAAATTCTGTATGAATTCAGTCCCAATTCAGCACCTGCAGGTGCAAACCCCAAATAAATTACTGGGGAAGGGGCAGATGCTGACAGGACTGCAGTCTAGACTCCTCACTCTAAATCCATTTAGTGCTATTAACCATGACTGGGTGTAATAGCTTTGTGTACATTAGCACCAGGATAATTTTCCCTATTTTTCTAAATATTAAATGTGTGTATTCATACACACTATATAAAGAAAACATCAAAGAGAACAAAACAAAATTACTAGCAAGCCTCTTTGCAATATAGTCTATATTTTCAAATGTTGACTAAGAAAAAAAAAGTAGGCAGGGTTTCTTAAAATAAGGCAATATTATTCGTGGACTAAACAGTGTCACCAGACAAAATATTTCCTTTTAATACAAACAGATTTTACACACAAAGAGTACACGATTAAAAAAAAAACATTAAGAAATGTACACTTCCACTGCATGCAAACAGTAACAGAAACCCGACACAATCAAAAGATAATCTCATTGAACAGAATATGTTTGCTGTGTAACAACCCATATTTTATTAAGTTGCCCAACACTTTTGAACCCTGATAAGGAAATGGACCTATTCTGAGGGCAACATAGATATTTGCTGCAGAGATTATTCCTGTTATGTACATCTACCCTTGTTTAAATGCAATGTAGAAAGGCAATACGTAAACACAGGGAGGAAACAGAGGCAATGCTGAAAGTGATATTGAACTAGAGAGCCCTCCTTTGTGAAAGGAAATAAAGAACAAGATTATCTGGAAAGAAGAGAAAGTAGCACCAAAATGTAGTCAGAGCCAGGAGGTGCAAGGGAGGGACAGACAGAGAACAAAGTGGGTGTGTGGTGGCTGAGAGAGTCAGGTTGCACTCAGAGGAGGCAAAGAGATCTGAGGGTAAAAAGCCAATTAATGGATTAAAGGGTAAGTATCCAAGTTCTGAAACAGAGGGGTGATAATATAGGCAGCTAGGGAGAGGATTAGAATAAAGAAGTGATAACAGTATTCATCTGAGAGGGAAGGCTGTCAAGAACTGAATGAGAAAAGAAGGTAAGACAATGAAAACAAAAAGCTGTCATTTAATCAAGGGCTGTGATGGTAAGAGCCCAGACACCACCACCAAAAAAAAACCCACCAAAAAAAAAACCAAAAAAAACAACCCCAACACAGTTTGATTTCAGCTCAAAGTGTCCTGAAATCATTGTTGGAGTACAGAGACAGATGGAAGACTTGGCCATGAATGTATAAAATCAAGTGGGTAACAATGAATTTGGAGCAATTACCAGATATGGATCCTCAGTTCTGTTTCTCTGAACTATTGGCTACTAGGCAATTGCTTGTCCCAAGTATGTAAAGCTGAGGATTTGCAACAAAAATACACTGTGCATTTATGGAGCTGGATAAGGAAAGGTGGGTTATGCATCTCTTGTGTGGGGTTTCACAGTACCAAAGGATAAAACACTACTTTTATAAGAATTAATAATTTCCCAGATATGTATTGTCTTTCTGTGCAGCCTTAGCTTCCACAGCATTTCTAACACTATCTCAAATGTACTTTGAATTAAAATGTTATAAAGGATTACTAGAGAGGCATGGATGGAGACTGATTTCTTTGGGATTTTTATTTTCAGTCCTCTTTGGCTCTCTTTCAGTCCTCTAACTGTTTATACTTCACCAACTTGGCAGTATCTTGTTTTTTTCTTCTGTTTAATTTATTAATGTTGTGCTGTATTCTATATATTAAATGTGCTACATCTATAGTGATATTTCAAAGATAAATAATAGCTGTCATGTCCTGTTTCTTCCAATAGAACATTTATGAGGACTTCAGAGTTGTGGAAGTTTAGCAATACTCACAAGTGACAGCAGGAGGACTTGAATACAATCTGAATAAAACAAAACCTTAGGTCTTTTTACCAGAAACATATTTAAGCAATTATACCACTATGAGAAAATTTTAACTGAATCCTTTTGATAAAGGAAAAAATATTTAATAAACAGAAGTTCTCCCCTTGGCTTTGAAATTTTAGATCCTTATAATGCTTCAACCAGTCTTAAGATCCATCTTTTCNATGTGCCACATACTTTTGTCAGTGAATGGAGAAAAATTTTTCTTAGTCAGATTCATATAACTAATCACAGAATGCTTAAAAATGGTGAATGACCATCATGGTTTGATTTTGCCTAAAGTTACTGACATCTATCTTCTACTGATGTCACTGACCCAGGGTAAAAAAGAAGCCATAACTTCTCAGGATAACAGCATAGTAAGGCAAAGATCACAACTATATTGCTGTGCTTAACAAGTCCAGTCATTGTCTATTAGAATTTATGGAAAACAAATTATTTTCTTCCCCTTTTAAATTTCTTCCATTTCATATCAGTAATGTCTGACTAGTCTTTACTCTCAC
>WBNO01004147.1:278-32378 GCA_013400575.1 Peucedramus taeniatus
CTATGTCTTTATGCTGCAACTCAGCTTTCTAATTACTGCAAAGTCCGAATGGTTGGTCCTGGTTCATTGATCCTTTTGTTTCAATACCATACCTTAAAGATATTTGGGTATATTGGTCCACTTCCTCCCTACCACAAAGAAAATCAGTGGGCATTACACTGACATAGTACCCTAAAGCAGTTTGTAATGAAATATTCCTGTGGCGTGGAATCAGATACTTCTGTAAATAGGTAGAACTACAATATCAAGAACTGACACTATACCAATTAAAATTCTGCTCATGCAAAATCTTTTCTCCCCTCTGAAGCTTACTTGGTTCAGAGTGTTTCTTCAGCAGACACAGTGCTGGATGATTAATATATCAACCTCAGAGTATGGGAGTTGATTTAGTTATGAAATACATGAAAGCTATACAAATGTTTCTGCCTTAAACTCTTCATTTAACATTTCTCCATATGGCAGATAAGCCACAAAATCTGGTGCAACGATTCTGATTTATTGATATATTTCATTCCAAAAATGGAATTTGTAGCAGGTGTGCTTGAAAGTCAAGGAAGCATGAGGAAAGCAAGTTAAATCTATATGCTGCATGTCACATAATGCCAGTTTCCAGTGCTTACTCTGAAGCAAAATTCATAAGCTTGCAGAAAAAATATATTGGAAAAGTGAGGACAGATAGTCCATTCTTTTTGAAGAAATACTAGTGAAAAAAAAAAACAGCACAGAAGATTCAATTAGTAGAACATCTGGTAATTTTTAGAAAACATTGAAATATCTCCTCTATAATAGGAAAAAATAATTGGAAGTGTCAAAGCTCTGTCCTTTCTTTAATATGATTCTCAAAGTTATGTTCAGATAGGCCAGGTTGGATGGGGCTCTGAGCAATCTGGTCCAGTGAAAGGCATCCCTGGCAGGTAAATTGAACTAGATGCTCTTTAAGGTCCCTTCCAACTTAAACCATTCTATGGTTCTATAGATTCTATGGTTCTATAGTTGCAATAAATTTGCATTCACAGTACGAAATATGGATCATCAAAGTATTAAAACCACAACAGATATTGAAACAGCTATCATAAGGTTAATTTACACCTCTCATATTAGTGATATCACACACCAGGATCAATCTGAAAGCTTTTAGATGAGTTTTCATGGTGCCCAAATTACAGTTCTTGCTGTGAATTGTCCTCCTGAGCAAACTTTTTTTTCTGATTATTCATGGAGCCTTCAAAAACTAGCTAAGCCAGTTGATATTTTAAGCATGCAGCACTTATCATTCCAGCACCAAAGATAGGCTTGAGTGAGAAAGCAAGTTGTATTTGTAGCTTCATTATCACTCCAGAATTTTGCTATCTTCAAATCTAGTTTCACACAAAGAAAAATATGCACTGATCTCACATATAAATTGTGATTGCCAAAATGTGCTTTAAGAGTGGAATGTACAACTCAACATGGCTAGAAGATTCATGCTGAAGCAATTCTTTTTCATATATTGTAGCTTTGCATGAGAAAGTGAGTTGATTGAGTGGCCAGTCAGACCTGAGGGAAAAAAAAAAAAAAAATAAAGTAGACATCTGTGCCTGTCAGCCTGTATATAAAAGTCAAAAACTAGCAGAAATAAGTTTGAAAAAAGGGGACCAACTTATGAGAAAACTTTGTTTTCATTATGTCCAACCTCCTGCTACCCACTAGTGTCCTATCTGACCTCTGATAGCAGCACTGATGTAGCTTTCACAGCCTCCCTCAGGAGTTTAGCCATTTGGCCCATACAGCTCAAAATCTTTTCTTAATGTCTAGTCTAAACATTTCCTTCCTTAGCCTCAGGTCACTGATCCTTGTCCTACATCTTCTGAGACTGAATAATTTCCTGCATTCAATTTCCACTGTTGTATTGAAGGCATGAGACTGAGAACAAGACAGAAAAAAAAGAGGAAAAAAAGGTTCTCTAGTCTAAACCTGCCCCCACTTCAGCTTTCCCACAGACTGTGAGTTAGAGCAGAATTATCAAGGTTTCCATAATTTCAGTTTTATCAGAAAGTTGTAAAGATCAGGCTATTGTATAGCACTCTTAAAGTAACACTACCCTGGATTAAACAAAAACAATCCATAGATGAGGCTCATCAAGCACTGACAAGGAGCCTTTTCCTTTTTTTCTCTTTCCACTTACTGGAGGGGAGCCAGGCAGCCAAATATACTCTAGTCTAAAAGAGTTTTTAATGAAAAATCTTTGCAATGTAAGCTTGAACACTGCTGTTAAGGCTAAAAAAAAAGAAGATAAAGTACTCTGTCATGAATTTATGTGAGGCAATTAAAATTCATTTCCACATTGTATAAACAGATGACAAACTGGTTGTTTCAAAAAATAACACAGGGATGAATTGAACTACAAAGCTTAAAGAATTAACCATTTGCATTAGGATGCCAAGGGCTGTGGAAATCTGAGTCAAATCACAGAGGTAATGAACCACTGGGCATACTTCATTATTCATGACAGTGGACTCACAGTTGGGGAAATACTGTAAAACATAGATCAGTAGTACCTGATATCACTATCTGCTACACCCCTTACTCCCCACCTCAGAAAAAAATAAAAGGACAAAAGAGCATTCAAAAAAATCACATCCAGTTATTGTGTGATTCTGTGAATTGCAATTAATGAATGTTGGTTATTTATCCAGCATTTTACTTGAAATATTGAATCTGTTCTGTTCAAAACTAGATAGACTATTTGAAGCAGCAAAGAAACTAACCATACCTCAATGGAAAACAAATTTTCATAGACAGTTGGGCTTCTCATGTTCATGTGATATTGCCTGAGCCCATCCCATGTAGGATCAATGTATCAGAGTGCAGTTGTTTAATTAAAAAAAAGGAAAAAAAAGAAAATGAAAGATTTTGGCTTATTATCTTCACTGTATTCTGGGGCTGTGGTATTAATATAATTTTATGGCACACATATTTTCTATTGTTTTGGTTCATTATGGTAGATAGCCACTACAGCAAAACATAACAATTTAAATTTTCATGAAGTGCAGAAGCACTCACACTTCATGCCTAATGTTTAAGATGATATGACAGATAATCTTCCTCCACAAAGATCTGTTATACAGGATCCACCTCCGAAATTCAACTGGTGTTTCCTCACCCATCTCCATCAAGATCAATGGCATAAGTTTACTTCAGCCTGTTTCTAAACTTGTTAAAATGTTGGTAGATATTTGTGGAGATGTACTCTGAAAGAAAAATCCTGCAGAATTTATTTGGTTATGGTGATTAGATAGTTGTTTAAATCTATTCATCTATGATTATCTATTTCCATTCATTCAAAACAACAGTGTTCATTGTTTAAAAAAGAAGGAAAGAAAATCCAAACCTACTTCCCCAGCAAACTTGAAACTTGAATGAAGAGAAAATCACATTTAACAATCCTTTTCAGCCTATATAGTATATTGTATTTTATATCAAGACTTTGACAGGATTAGATCTGTAACTGTTTAAGTGAACCAGGCAAAACTAAAGAGGAAGCATATAAATGCAAATATATTTTTCTGTGATGGGAAAAAGGACTGAGGTATTTGAGACACTGTCTTGATACTGAATAAAATTATATCTGTTAGAACATCTAGGTTCTTCAATTTAGTTGACCTGATGGCATTCCATGACACCTGACATCTTTTCACAGAAGATTTGAACAGGACTGTTTCAGATCTTGTATAAGAGTTTTACCATTTTAATATGGATCATATCCATGTCCATATATACCACCAACACCAAAGAGAAAAACATCTTTATTTCTTACTAAGATGAAAATGGTAAATTAACCATATTGAAACTGCTTTTGGATGCACTCTCAGTTAAGCTGTGAGCAGGATACAGTCTGTAGTTCACAAATTAAGCCTATACATTAGAGACTTTGTCTTTCCTGTAGCTATTCAGAGATAGCTTTATTTTGTTTTGTTTGGTGTTGCTTTTTTGTGAGTGCTTAAGTTCCAGTTTGAAGAGACAAAGCCTTTTTAAAAAGTCTATAATTTGTACTGAGTGTATGGGAACATCTTCTGTATCAAGCTTTTTTCATGCACCTCTACCTCAAGTAACAGTGAGTATGAGAGACAGCTGGATGTTGTTCACTGCTTTCTCTAGTGAGAAACATTGAGCAACATTGCTCAAAAAATCAGCTTTCTTCTGATGCCTGAAGAGCAAAGAGGAAACCTTACACTGATTGCAAGTGGAGTGTCCTCAGACATTTCTTTCCCCTGGTGTTACGCCCAGCCTGTAATAACTGACCACAAAAACATCATCAGGAGTGGAAAATAATGAAGCAGCTAAGATAACATTCCCTAAACCATTTTAGACATTCATGGATATTCCAAAGTGTGTTTTAGTTTTGCTAGTCTGAGATCTGCTTTATCACACTTACAAAGGTGACCTTTAAAATAACTTATTTGCTACCAAAAAAAAAAAAAAAANAAAAAAAAGGGAACAGCACTCTTTATAACCTGAATTTATTGCCTATAAAGCCACTTTCCAGCAAGTATCCTGATTACAATCAAATAGCCCACTAAAATCAGTTTACCTGTGATCAATTTAATGTAGTAGTAAAAACCTAATAATGGGCAAAAACACATTCAAGATATGTGATATTATAAGGAAAATCTGCATGGAACTTCAATCATGCATAACACATAAGAATAGAATAATAAATTATTTGTAAAATCAAAATTTTTCAATGTCTACTTTTTTTGGAGAACAGTTGTGTCTTCTATTATAAATCTTCAATCTGAGATACAATTAGTGTAATCTCAGTCCAGATATTCATGCAAGAACATGACTGCAGACTCTAGAGACCTGTAACAATAGGAGTTAGTCTAGGGTGCACAATCAAATACTGTTTGGACCCTCATTTTGTCCCACATTAGAAAGCAGAAATAGACACATACAGCTTTAAGAAGAAGAAATCCTTGTAATTGCAGAAGCTTTTGGTAACATTGGTTTCATAGCAGTACCACACAGAAAGTGAAACACTTCACAAAAGCTCCAATGGTGCCTTGTAAATTAAATTGTATTATATTATCTATTTCAGATTCTACTTGTGTTTGACAAAGGGTCTTTCAGGATCTACCTGATGCCTGCTGCTGAATCACTGCAACTTGATTTTCCTGCAGCAGTTCCATCTTTTTTACCTTAAGTGTTATCCCTATCTTTCTATAACACATGCATTTTCTCTACTATATGCCAGTATAAATTGTTGAAAGGGTAACTGTAATTTACTTTGTAGGGACAAATAAAACCAAATTGCCTTGATTAACCTGCTCCAAAATTAAGATCATCCCACACTTCTCATGCAGCAGAGCTGAGAGTAGCTAAATTTTAATTTTAGCATTTGCATACACTTAGAAGAACAGGCACGGTGAAACTGTGATGCCTTTGACAGCACAGTCCATTCATGAATCCACAGCCTTCCCACTCCACATCAGCAGCCCCATCAGAGAAGCTGCTGTTTCAGGAGAAGGAAGAGTATAAATGGATCAAGAAGGATGCTGCTGTCAGTCCCAAGAGCTCGTGGAAGAGCGGGGTCAACATTCCTGTTCTGAGCTGCTTCTCCTGCTTTGTTCCAGTTGTGTAACACCATCATTCTGGCTCCTCTTTGCCAACCTGTGGGCAGGCAAAGATGAAAGCACTTGACCACTTCAGTGGCATTTAGACATAGATTTTACTCCAAGGTCAAAGCTTCACTGGAGACTCTCCTAATATTTTAAGACATTAATGATATTAATCATGTTTTGTGCAAAGATTCCTAGCTGCATTATTAAATTAATTTCCAGTAGTAACGTTAGGCAATTTTACTTGTTAAAAACAAAAGGAATGTAGAAAAAAAGCTAACCTCAAACAGTAGTAAAGAACATATAGAATGTTATTGATAAAAATTTAGTGGTAGAGATTTCTTTTAACTGTGCATTTCAAGCAGGTTTTCTTTTTTTCATTCTTCACGTTTCTTCCATGTTGTTTGCATCTAACAATCACACTTTCCAAAAGCTTTGATATTTAATAAGTTTTAAATGAGAGCAATTTATTGCAGAATCTGATGTTAAATTCCTGGATTTTGTGCTTTTTGTGCTGTAAACATAACTCTGTAGACACATAGTGCTCTCAATGACCATGCCCATACAAGATGGACCTGAACATCTCACAGTCCTTCCAGGTTATACAGGTCAGCTCAGGTCGATTTTAAGTGCAACACATCTTTGAAGTTAGCTCAGTATACTCTACAGTGCACTTAATACACACCACAGATGAGTAGTTCCCAGTGGAAAAAATAGCCTGAAAAACAAGAAAGCAAGCTGGAAATATGACATCAATAAACCATGGCCTATCTGGGATATTTTCAGCCAAATAAACGTGCTTCATTCTGTACCATGTGACTGTGTATATCTCTACAGTTTTCGCATGTTTTCAGCCCACATCTTCTATTTTTGTGCTTGGTACAGTAATCCAGATATATCATATTGTCCAACACAGATTCTGCTTCTTTTTTGCACATATCATGGAAATGTTATTTTCTTTGTTTAGTTCCCATGTTTCCTGTTTTCCATCTCCTTCTGCTCTTAAAATGTAAGTTAGCCTCTTACCTAGATTCTCCTCTTAAATGATTGATTTCATGAAGTGGCACAGGGAGCAATAATGTAATTCAGTGGATAGAGGAAAAAAAAAAATCAAGCTGGTCTCAGTTATATTAGGAGACAAAAAGGAAAATATGTTGAATTCCAAAGCATTCATATCTGTCATTCCTCAGGCCAGGTTTCCAAAGAGCAGGGAACTTAATATTATTATTTCAGAACAATTGTCTGCCAGTGTGGCTGCCCACTGTTCTTCCTGCTCCCCCACACATGTCAAACACAAACTGCTCTTTAAGTTTTATTTTATATTACACTTTTAGAATGTTTTTGTTATTAGTTACAGCAGGTGTAGCAGCCCTGAGCTTTACAAGAAAAATTAATTATAATTAATAATAGCATAAAAGAGATTAGTGAAATAGTAATGCGTGCCTAAGGGAGGATTGGCTTGACTTCAGTTTGATCATGAAGTTGGGATTTATGAAATAAATAGGTATAATTTTTGTGAAGTCAGCTAAAAAATGTTAATCTTTATTTTACTCTGAAGGTACATTTAAGAAAAGAAAAAAAAAAAAAAAGCATGTTCTCACTTGAAGTTTACTCCCCTGCAGTGACATTCAAAGGGAGAAAAAGGCTTAATCACCAGGAAAGTAAAGCTTTAAAGAATTCAGTTATGTATGCATTATTCACAAAAACGCAGTCAGTGATTTCATAAGCAACCAGACAATTAAGGAGTTCAACAAAAACTCAATAGGGACCTTTAACAGGGTCAAAGATTGGATTTCTGAAAAGGTTCTGAGTCACGACTTCCTCAGCTGCTTTCTTCATGGGAAAGAAAGGGAAGGAGAAAGAGAGAGGGTGAGGGACTGAGAAGGGAAGGCAATAAGAAAGAGAGAGAGGGAGGAATAAAAATACATGTAAAAAGTAAAATTTCCTTACTGGAAGATTTATATTATGGAAATTAAAAGAAATTTATCCCAATATGAGACTAATTGTGATGTTCTGCACCTTTAGTTATACAGCTGACTGAACTAGAAAATTAAATATTCCATAAATTTAAATTATTGACTAGTTTATTGGAAACAATTTAAATGTTAAAAAAAAATTGAAAAAAAAAATCCCACTCATCTTTTTACATTTGCATGATATTTTTCTCTTTCTATTACAAAATACATCAGAAAGAAACTCATTCCAAGGGATATCGTCCTTTCATTTCTTCTTGCTCTGATAATAAAACCAATAGTAGTCTGTGATTCAAGATTGCAAATTGTGACTGAAAACGTCCAGGCTGAGGGTTTTAAGCTATTCTTTCTGGACTTTTCAGGTTATTGGTGACGTGTGCCCTTTGAGTTTTACGGAGCGCGGTGTAACAGTCCTTTGCTCCCTGGAGATAACTCTAAAGTAATTGGAATTGCTGCACATGACCTGATGCTGCTAACACCAGCTAGAGGAATGGAGCTCTGCCTTAGAGATTAGACCACCAGGAGTACAAACGAGATAGAAGAATCAAAGTAACAATGAGAAAGAAAGCAGGTGAGCAAAATCTGCAACAGAAAAANAAGAGACAAAAGGTGCAGATGCCCTCTCATGGATACTCTGAAACACCTCTTCCCCTCCAGACCTGCAGTCTAGCACAGTCTATGTAATGCAAATACAGGGTTGGGGGGGGTTGTTGTTTTATTTTTTATTTTTAACTAATTTTTAAATGCCTAGTTTCAGTGATCTATTACTATGACTAATGTATCTTATTTTGATGGGCAGATCTAGGTATTTCACATGAACTCCCAGATAAGACTGGGATGATTTTTTTTAGGATATTCTGCCCGTTTGCTAATTCGGCATGACTTTATCATTCTTTTGCCAGAACAGGTACTCTTAACTTAGCTTTCCACCAGAAAAACCTTTAATTTTATTATTTAGGTGCCTAACACTGAAGGTAGTTGCAACTTTAGTTTTCACTGTGGGATATGGATGAAGATTAATGAGTTACTAGTGGGATAATGTTTCTACTTTTGAGTATTGACTGTCTGTCAGTTCTGTTGTTGAAAGATATTACTCTCTTATCAGCATCATTTTCCCTTTTAGAAAGGTAAAAATTAAAGCAGTTATCAGGCTGGCTAAAGAGGCATCTCTAAACCTTCAGCTAGTATAAACTAGGTGTGTAGGAAGAAGAAAGAAGCATTGCAATGTAACCTAGGGAAATGTGCCCCCATGCCCCCCATCCCTTTCTGAAGCCACACCCTTAATCAATCCTTCTTGAGGGATCCCCTGCCTTGTGTCATAACACTGGTTATGAGACTTCACATGCACACAGATGTCTGTCATGTGTTATGAATTCTGGTACCTCCAGAGACACAGAGGAGAGCACCTGGTGTGGTACCTCTTCCAAACTGAGGAATTAATTTACTGTGTTACTTTCTCTGCATGGCTCTGTCTCATAATTCTGAAAAATGATTACCATCAGAAATTACAACTGTATGCTGACATTCATCTCAGAAAAATTAGACCATATTGTATTTTCTTCATAACTTCATGGTATCAGGATGGCTTGTGAAACTGTTTAGCTAGCTACTGGTTTTGCTTCCCAGGCCTGTGCCAGCCAGTATTTCATTGCAAATTTGTGAAGGTGAGTGATTGAAACTGGTGGCTGAGAAGCTGCTATTCTTAAAGCTACTGAAGCAAAGAATTCACCACAAACCTGTTGTTTAATTATTTTTATAAGGACCTGGATGGTTTTAGCAGCCCAGACTTCTGTACTCCCACAGCCATAATGCAATCAGTATCCCAAAGAGTTTGTTTAATCATAGTTTGAAAATCACTGATAAAACTGTTGTCTCTGTCATTAACTGTCAAAATTTCAAACAAAACCTTCCTGCCCCATAATGCTAAAAAAAGGTTCTGTCACTACAGGGTCAAAAACCCTCTAATTAACACTATTGTCTCCTTAGGGTTTTAAAGGTATGTTAAAAGGCAAAAGGCAAAGAACTGAATGGATGCTATATTGAGGATGGTTATTCTGAAATTTAAGAAAATGCACTTCAAACAGTGACAGTGTAGGTAACAGATTTTGCCTGTGGCTGAACTTAATACAAGAAATTAATATACAATGGCTCAGACCTGCTGCACTTATTACAGGTGCATTAGTAATAGGTTTTGCTTATTAAGTTAAACATTTCTATTTCTCTCTCAGCCCAGAGTATTTCACACAGCTTGATGAAAAACCTGGTTATCCAGAGGTCAGCCAAATAGATTTCTAGGACCATTCACAACAATATGATGCAGATAGATAAACAGGACAATATTCTGGATGTATGGAAAGATTCAAATGTTGTATCTCACTATAGAAAAGTAAGCCTAGCTCTCTTCTCTCCTGAGAAACATACATATAGTCTTTTACACTATATTCATCACTAAAATCAGCTTAAGAAATGCATATGAAAATAATGTTAAGAAGATAAACTTAAAAACACCAATACTTTGTACAAGACTTTCATTAAAGCATGAAAAGCTAAAAGCATTGGACAGCTTTTCTTCAGTGTTCATAATGGCTTTATTGTAGATTTTGATATGACAATCTCATATCATCACTGTTATTCAGTGGCAAGTAAGGACATCTTAGAAATGAAAAACCTAGTAAAGAAAAACACCCATGGTGCTGTGTCTTGCAAGGAAACTTCTCTGGGTAAATTCGGAACTAGAGGAGAGCATCTCAACAAGCAAAACTTCATCTTCTTTTGAGCTGCTTACTTACATCTCCTTCCAGACAAGGTGAATAGGTCACTTTCAGTAATTGCTAAGAACTACAGAGGTGAAAAGGAAAAAAAGAGAAACAAAACAAAGAATCTGAGAATGGCATAAGAATCTGGAATACTTATCAAAGTGGTCATCAGAGCTCTAAACAAACAATTTTACAGAGACAGCTTTAAGTTGAAGTGCCAAGCAGTAAAATAGCTCAGAGACACATTTGTTCAGTTCATTATCTCTTATTAGGGTAGAATCTGGGAAGTGGTGAATTAATTCCTTGTGTTGCTTTGTTCCTGTGCATGACTTTTGCTTTATCTATTAAACTGCCCTTATCTTAACCCATGAGTTTTCTTACTTCTATTCTTCTGCTTGTCTTCCACATTGTTATGATCTGGTTTAAACCCAGAAAAGCAAAGAAAGCTAAATCTCTGTGTATAAACCGGAAAGAACTTCGAAGGTTCAAAACATATCCAAAAATAAGATTATAACCAAATGAGGTGACAAATGGTGACAAAAAAATGTTGTATCATATTTAATAGTAAAAGAGGTAGAGAGAAAGAAAGAGAAAAGGAAGAGAGAAAGAAATAGAAGTGTGCGTGGGGGATGGGGGGACAGGGAGAGAGTTGGAAGGGTTAGGTAGAAGAATGTCACCCATCAGAGGGTCCCAACAATGTCTCATTGCTCTACTCTGGTCTTCTTGGTGGTGAGAGTGCCCCATCACTGCCACCACATGCTGCCACACACCCCACATGCCAAAGAGCACAGAATCCAGTGGATTAATAGATGCTTTGGGCCAGGTGGAAACGCCCTCGTGCCCCCCTTGCAGGGGGCCAGTTTGACACTGTCCCTTGCAACACAGAGGGTCTTTTGCATCATCTTGGGTGTTCTGGTGCAGGGTCTGGGGACCCCTTTGGGGTGCCTTTGATGGGCCATGACACCCCTCTGCTGTGGATAAGCTTTTCCCTGGGTGAAGAGCTCCTCAGCTGGGCTCCCCTGCACAGTGGAGGATGGGCGGTCACTGCCTCTCACCAGAGGCTTTTCCAGCAACACCCAAAGCCTCTCCCTCACCCTTTGGTGCCAGGGTCTGTGTGAGCCTGGCTGCTGATAGCCCTAGGACTGTCATCTCGTCCCTGAAGGTGTTAGGCTCATGCTTTGTGAATGTCCCCATCCCTGAGTTGTTATTTTATCCCATCTCCATCAGTGAACGATGTAGGGCCTCACTTCAAAGGCCTATTCAAAGTGTGGTGGTCTTCTTTGCAGCTTTTGTAATACAGTTCTGCTATAATAGGCAAAAGTCTTTCACGAAAATATTTAAGTCATAAACTATAATATTTCAGTCTCTGACACACATCCCATCAGTGGAAGTGAGTGAGCAGCTGCGGGGTGGGGTTAAAACAAGAGTGTCTTATATATCCAAGTTTTTTTATAGTTAGAATTATTTTTATGAGTCATAAAATCTACATTTTAAGACTCTGCTTCAGAATGATACTTTTAAATCTGTGAGAAGTTCTGTGACATTAACTTTTAAGTAAAATATTTTTTATATTTCTCATTTAAAGCGCCACAGTATCACCACCTGACAACCATATTATCAGCTTTAAAACTACACATTTTCACCACAATTGCTAAACAGTGAAATAATGAAATCAAATGTGTTCCTTGGGCATTCAAATGTAACTCTGTCTGAATATATAGAAAACCTTTCTACCTCCACCCTTTCAGAAGAGCATCACAATATTAGGAAGCCATTTATTTAAATTACAGAATTCAGTCACAAATTTTATAAAAATTAGTGGGGTCAACAAAAGACTAAATTCTGATATTTACATGCACAAAAAAAAAAATTCAACATCAAGTCTACCAATACCAAAAAAGTATCACATAATTCATAAAGCAATGCTTAATACAATAGTTTTGAAACTGTTACAGAGTAAAATGACTACGTGCAATTATTCAAGTAGCAGAAAATGTCATAGCAAAAACCCATTTATTCAACAAATCACTCGATATAAAATTTGTTTCATATTTTTAATGGCAGTATTGTTGTAGTGTTGCATCAGGTATTGGCCATGATGTGAAAACTTAATAAATTAGTACTTGGGGATTGTAAGACTCAGCACAGTTTCTCCTATGAAGGTTAGAAGAGGGAAAGATCATGGGAAATAGTACTGGATGGGTTCAATTATATATTTTTTTCAGTCCTCCTATAATTGTAGCCAGCCTTTGAGTAGTTACAGGTTGTCCAAGAATATCTGCACCCCCAAAGGACTCATAATCAACATTTTTCAGTGAGCTTACTAAAGTAAATCTAACAAATGTAAAACACCTTAAAACACCAAGTGTGGTGGTTATGCTGGCCCACAGAAAGACTGCAGAATTTTTCAAGGTCATCATTTCTATGTCCATAGTAGCTGAGAATTTGCTAAACCAGAACATCTACCCTCTCCCTCCCCATTTGGATTAGATTAATACAGGGCAAATCACAAACATCGATCCAGTCCTTTGTGTCTTAAACATGAACGTCCATAACACCCAATGTAACCACTAATATCACATTTTCAGTGATAATGAACAAAAAATCAATTACAAAATTTACTCCTGCAGCACTTGAATCTTAAAACATCTTTTATCTTTTTCAAGCCAAGTTTGAAAGACCTTTGCAGTTCCAGCTGGTTAGAGATCTTCTAATTTCCAATTCTAACTTTATACTTGAGCCTCTCATATATTTTGCTTTGGTCAGGTATCTGTACTGACTTTTAGATTTAAGTAGTTCTATTCCTTCCTTCACATCTACCCCTTCATATCTGAATGAATTAGTCAACCCCAAATTTGTTATCATTTTTTTTCTAGCAGAAGATGTGTAAGTCAAGTTCTAAACCTCTCTCGCTCAGATAAATATTGCATTCCCCTAATTACCATAGAAGCTGTTTCCTACACCTGTTCTTTTATTATGTTAATCTTTCTTGAAAATAGGTGACCAGAACTGTATGTGGCATTCTGAACAAGGTCTTAATCAGTGCCTTGTAAAATGAAATTAGTATTAACCTGACTCTGCTTAAAACATTGTTTAATCTTTTCCAGAATTTCACAATCCTCTTTTACTGTTTAAGTACCAGAGCTATTTAGTCACTTGTTAGGTCCTCAGTTAAAAAAAAAATAAGTATTGTTCTTAAATTTATGTTTTATGTAAACTCATTGAATTTTCATTACTTAAGGGATAATGTTTTGTTCAAAGAATTGTTAATGTATAACATAAATAGTACTTTTTTGGTTTATCCGTAGGTTACTTGTCTATAAAATATGAAAATAAAAACTTACTCTCAATGTCAAGGAAATAGAGTTTCGAAGATATTCCAGTCTATTTCCTGATGAGAGTGGAATTGCATCCATTCTCACAGAGTAAGGTTTTTTTTTTTCAGAAGAAATGGGGAATAAGAAAAAAAGTCAGGAATCTTCAAAATAATAGGCAAATAATAAACTATTAAATATACCATACAACTCTTAATGCATTCCTAGATTGCAGAATCACCTTAAAGTGACTGCAAATATTCTACTATTTTTGGTGAAATATGGATGACTTCATTGCCTAAGGGTTTGACAAGCCTGTTAAAAGCTGGTGACATCTCAGCAATGACTTTTCTCACTTCCAGAGATCATGAAAGACAGATATATCTTGCTCTGCAAGGAAGAGGAGTACAAGCTTGACACTGTATAAACTTCCGAGCTATACTACCTGTCAACTTAATTTTCCCTTGAATGACTGCCATGACATTAATGAGCCAAAAGAAGTACATGATTCATTAAAGGACAGTGTACACTAAAGCATGGCAAGATTTGAAATCAGAAAATAAACTGTTATAGAAAATAGAAAATTTGAAATTTTCTGTCACAGAGTGCTTTCCTTTTTCTTGTCTCAAGCTTTCTTTTTTCTTCTCTTAGCCAGCAGGTTTTTTTTTCCTCCCGAAAACCACACTGGATCGAACAGTGAAGGACTTATAAATTACACATATTTGCTTCTTCCATTGCTACCTACTCTTCCTCCTTCACATTAGAAGTTTATGGATCTAAGTTTTTGAAGAATGATTCTTACAAGCTGGTACAGACTGATTTTTAATTCAGTTCCTACTTGTAATCTTTCTTCCAATGCAGGATGTGAGGCCACAGTTGAAACACTAGAAAAACCTTAGTCTGGTAGTTAGTTTCTCACTTCTTCCTCATGCTTTGTCTAGTGCTTTTCCAACTGGCTTGTGGCTGTGCTACCTAGGAATTCATCACACAGTAAATCTGGGTGAACAAAACCAAACTCAGTCTTTTGACAGAAAATACAGGCATACTCAGGAATAAGTGCAAGTGAAGTAGCTGTAGGGCCTTAACTGTCTTTGTTCCTTTTATTTACTGTATTTGATGAAAAAGCGGTATTCACAGAGATGTTGCATTCCTACTTGTTCAAGATAACTATGACCATCTTTACAATGGCATCATCCAAAACTGTTATTGAGGTCCAGGTTAGCACATTATTTCCCTACAGCATTATGAACAAGAATAACTATATCTGATATTATAAAAATCTGAATGGAAGATCCAAATAATGTCTCACAATAAAAGATAATTACAATCTAATGTCAAGCTCAGGATGTATGTAAAGCTCAGGATGCCTTCAGGCTATTTCTTATTCCCAGCTATAGTCAAAGGAGCATTTTCATTCCACTGTTATTTTCCATCAAAGCTAATGATTGTCATAATTGATAAATGTGTCCTACTAACAGCCACCAAAAGAATTTATGCTTATTCTTGGGCCAAGGTAAAAAGCTCTTTGCCATTTCAATCACTCAGCTCAAAATAAAGTATAGCTGGCATGAAACTTATTCAAACACTTTTATTTATCCTGTGTCATCCATAGTTCTACTGTGCAAAACATTAACGCTGATGAAAAAGCTTACTTTCCAACATGATTTTTAGTACAAAAAGGAAAAAAAATTTTAACAACTAATCATTTTCTCAAGTGTCCTTTTTCCTTCCTTCCTTCCTTCCTTCCTTCCTTCCTTCCTTCCTTCCTTCCTTCCTTCCTGCCTTCCTGCCTTCCTGCCTTCCTTCCTGCCTTCCTTCCTCTCTATCCCTCTCTCCTTGCTGTTTCCTTGTATTTCTACCACCATGTTTATTACTATCAGTTGGGAAGAAATGTCCACTCTTCCCCAAATAAAAATCTAAAGAGCTTGGGCCATTTTAGAGGGATTACTCTGACACAAGTCTGCTTATCTGATAGACAAATAACTCATGTTCTCTAGAAGTGTTGAACTCTGAAACTGTTTCTGAAATAATCATCTTTTATTCATGTACCATACTGTAGACTACATATTACAGTGAAATCTTAGTCACTATTTATAGCCAGTAACTACATGATTAAAATGAATGTTTGTATTTAATTTAAAGGTACAGGCTGTTGATTTTTTTTTTTTTTTTTTTTTTTTTGAGTTAAAAGTAGTAGGAAATCAGGGCTAGAGTTTCAGCTGAATTAGAAATCTATAAAATTACAGATGTCATTTCCTTCCTTATCACTTAAACCACTGAAAGTTTGGTTCCAGGGCTAGCTGAATTGTTCACCATTACTTTATATTCCACAAAAACTGATAAGCTTCTCTACAGGATGACTCATTCATCTATCCTCACAATCTGGATAACATAAAACATCTTTAAAAGTGTCTATGTTTTTTCACTGAATATATAACAGCCTTAGACTAACAAAGTTTCTTTTTTTTTTCAGATTAATCCTCCTTTTTTCTGTTTATTCAACTATTCCTGCATTACCAATCACATCAACCACATGTACAAGGATAACGACACCACTCCCCCATGATTTCTGATTGAGCATTTCAACACTACCTATTCCCTGTCTCTGCATGGAGATAAGGACACCATATGTTGCTTTTGTTGGTGCCCAGCAAAGTTTGTTCCCGTGTCAGTGCTCCAGACACTGATTCAATATGCCCAAAAAACCTGGTGTTTCTATATACACAAAATTTGAGAGGGGATGGCAGGAGGGCTTATCGTTCAGGTTCATGTAGTTCCTTGCCAATACCATACTGAATAAACACAAAAATATTTCTCATCTCTTTTGCCAGTTATTTCACTGCTGTAAAATTTTGTTGTGTAATGCAGTATCTTAACAATGTCACAGTGCTAATATACAATGGCTGATAATCTGGCCTTCCATGAATAGTTGTAAAATGGTTTTAGGAGGTTGCAGAGCTGTAATTTTTCACTCTAGATTGGACTGTTTTCCTGTAATAAGAAGTCCTTCCATGCAGGAAGTATAGTACCACCCTCAAATGCAACTTGAAATACATTAGCTCAGCACAGCCACTAAGTTTGACATAGATTTTCTTCCAGAATACAAATTTTAACTCTAATTGCATTACAGCTTTATTAATTTCCCAATGTTTCCAGCATGGTTTTATTGGCATACTTTGCAAGTCATTAATTGTGCATTCTGCCACTCTAGTTTTAATGACATTGTAATTTATTCCAAGACTGCTAGAGAAATGAACTGTATAGTTTTCATTAAGTGGCCTAAAAAAAAAGTAATAAACACACAAATAAATACTTACTAATAAACAGATTATTTACAACCATTTCAAAATACTGGAAATATCTCTTGGGACAACAACAAAAGAAGAGGAAAAAATACAAATGGAAGTTTGAAGTCCAAAATTTCTTTTATGGGCAAAATAAAACATCATAAATCATATCAGAGCTTTCCATCAAATTATTTGTCTCTTAATTGAAAACTGTGGTACCAATGTTGAAATTGTCTTTGTTTTGAACTATTTGTTCATAGTACTTCCTGGCCTTATAAATACAAACAAACCCTTGAAAATCTCTCATGAATACCTCTAGATGTTATTCCTTTCTCATGGCCTCTGAAATATTAAATAACAGTAATAGTAATTTCAACATTTTTTTCTGAGTGCGGAAGTCATTTGATAGGAACATTCAACGGAAGTCCAACTATAAAAGAAAATTTTCAATGGTGCATGGAATAACCCAGGAAAACATAATAAAGTGCATCTCAAGACCTAGTAAGAATGAGAAAATGTGGTTAAAAAAGACTCAAAAGAAACCTTTCAGGCTACAATGAAGGCAAACTGAAGAGTTGGACTGGGAGAAATGCATTTAATTGAACAAATACAGTCAAGCATCTGCCACCATTTAACAGAATGGAGAGGGTATGAAAAATATTAAAGGGCTTGAAAGCCTTAAAGGACTTATTTGTTTAAGGGACTGAAAATGAAAGTTTACCTAAGGATTTCAGCTTGAATACTGTTTTATTAATTATTTTATTTAGTTAAAGTCCCTCCTTCTCTTTTCTCCTTTCTCCCAACCTTCCTTTATTCTATTCTTTTCTTTGATATGGCTTTGATCTGGAATAGATCCTCTTATTTCAAAGTATCTCTTCACAACATAAACTTGTGTCTGAAAAAAATCAAACTGGACAGCACTATAGCCATTTTGGGTGCTAAGCAAATTTGGTGTAAGAAAACTGACTATACATGTCAGCAAATTTCCCAGAGTCAGTGTAGCAAAGTAATTGTGTGATTATTGCCTTCTCTGTATCCATTTAGTCCTCCACAGAAAGAAGGTCTCCAAACACCTTCAGAGAAAACAAAATACAAGTTCCAGGCTTTTAAATGAGATAGCTATTTTTGTTCAGTGTAGAAAGAAAGGATGGCAAGATGTAATAAGTCCATGGCATCTATTTTCTCTTGATTACAGAAAGTTATTTTATAATCTCCCTATATATTAAAAAAACAAAAGTCCCTGAAGTCTATATTTTGCATAAAGCTCTAGAATTGTAGAATATTCCAAATGGCTGGATTCTTCCTGAATTTGGCTTTGGCACTGTAATGGTCTGTAGGCTACCTATTGCTACACATTTACATGATTATGTTACTATTGCTTGTTCTTTCTATACCCTTACTGTTTTCATAGGCACAACATGATACAGACATATCTGGCTCCACCAAGATTTTAGAAACATATAATTATTTATGTTGGAAAAGACCTCCAAGCTCATTATGTCCAAACATGAACTTAACACTGCCAAGTCCACCACTCAGCCACGTGTCTAAGCACCACATCTACATGTCTTTTAAATACCTGCATGGATAGTGACTCAATCACTTCCCTCGGAAGCATGTTGCAATGCCTCTGCCTTTCAGAGAATAAACTCTTCCTAATATTCAATCTAAACCTTCCTTGGTGCAACTTGAGCCCATTTCCTGTTTTCCTGTATATTGTTACTTGGAAAAATAGATTGGCCAGCCCCCTTTCAGGCACTTGTAGAGAGTGATAAGGTTTCCCTTGAGGTGCCTTTTCTCCAGACTAAACATCCCCTGCTCCCTCAGCTGCCCCTCATAACATCTGAGCTCACACCCTTCACCAGCTTCATTGCCCTTCTCTGGACACACTCCAGCATCTCAGTGTCCTTGTAGTGAGGAGCCCAGAACAGAATACAGGATTCAAAGTGAGACCTCACCAGTGCCCACTTTAGGGGGAATCTCTGCCCGGGTCCTGCTGTGCTGCTGATACAAGCCAGGATGCTTGCTGTGCACATGGGTACACTCTTGACCAACACCCCTGTTTTTTAAAAACAGTGTATTTCAAAGAAGACTTACTAGCATGTTTTTGGCCTAGAACTTCTTAGGTGACATAATTTTGACAACACAATGATTTTTCACAAAAATTAACTGTCACTATCTTCAGGTAACAAGGCGGAAGGACTTTTATTTCTTCTGAATTCTGAAATGCTGTGCATTAAATCCATCCATTCATATGACCATTTCTACCATTTCTACCTTCACCTTTATTCCCAGTTTAGTGCCTGAGATTTTTTCTGCAAATGTCCTTCCAAAGCCCTGAAGTCTAGCAATAGTAACATATTGTAAAGTTTCTTCATGATACAACACACAATATCACTTTATATCTTTATTCTATTTCCTTAGGGCTTTTTTCTGATAGTTTCTGAATTGCTCTTGAGGCACTTGATCATATCTTTAAATAAACTTTATTGTCCATCTTTATAATTTTGTGATCCTTCACAAAAAAGGTTAATTTTTGCTTATTGAGCACCTGTTGAGAAGTAGTCTCTTCAGTCAGTTGCATGACTTCTTCACACATCAAAACTTCAAAATCCCTGAATTCTTTCCTGTCAGGCTACCTCTCATAATTCCTTTAATACTATTCTCATATTTCCATTTCCCTTAAACTTTCTCCATGTCTTTTTTTGGCTTATTGTGACACTGATTCACTTTCCTTATCTATTGTCACCAGTATTATCAACACCACTGATATTGTCATTTATTCATTTTAGCTATTCACCCTTTATTTTTTTTTCTTACACGTTTTTTGATAATTTGCAAAATCCTGCAACTCACTTTGGAAGGCACCTAATTCTCACTAGAATGCATTTTATAAGAGTTTGCAAAAAGAATGCATTATAAATAAAATGCAACATTATTTATATTCTTTTTCCTAATACTGTGCAGGCACCAGCTGCTGTTTTTGTGAATAGAGTTATTAGGAAGCTAGAAGTGTCAGAAGACAAAAAAGCAAGAAATTTCAATAGGAAGATATTTTTAAATCGTCTAAAAGGCCAAGGCATAAAAAAACCCCAACCAAAAACCCCAAAAACCAAAAACTGAAATAGATTTCTAGCTATTTTAAAATAATAGACATTCAAGCCCCTATCTAAAGTTTTAGAATTTTGGGGAAGAATTAATTACTCAAAAGGAGCCTGTATTTGATGAGTTGTCCAATAACATGCTAAAATAATTTCTAAAGGGTTTTTTTTTTTTTTTACCTCCTATCATTAATTCAGTTGCAGCTGTCTCCCTTCTTTGTAATATTCAAACTCTAATACTTTTCCTCTAAATTCTATGTTTATAGGGATGACTTTTGTCTTCAGGAATATTGTCTCCTTTGTGAGAAGAAGAGAGAATATATCCACGAAATTTTCTGTTCATGCACAGCACATCAGTCTTTCCTTGTTTTATGGTTACTACTTGTGCTTCTAGAATGTAAACCATTACCAGACATTTCAGAATTAAAATATCATTTATGTTTTAAATCATTGCCAAAATGTCTTTCAATCATCAAGTTTTGTCTTCATAATAGGCTTGCAGGTTTATTGAAAAATTAAAATTTCACACCATTCATTGAAGTGCTTTTGAGAAAGACAATATCCTGAAGGTATAAATCCAATTACATAGTTTCCATGAAATTAGCATAGTTAAAGTTATTTTGATTCCTGAGGGGATCATTTTTACATTTCTGAAAAAGGAAAAACATGATACAGTAAAATTTACAATGAAGTAAGAAGAAGGCCAATTTCAGATACTTCTATTCTGGGAAATCTCATAGCTGTAGCCAAAATCTGTGATCATTTCAATAGGATCAGATAGAATTTCTGATTGTTCCAAATTTGTATTTATTTGCTTTTTCATAAATAATTTTTACTCCCTTAGAACAAATTCATCAGTGCATTAGTTATAAAAGTAGAACATGATAATATGTTATTCCAATGGAAAATTTTCTAGGAATTAAGAAAAACTAAACACCAGGGCTGATCAATCATAAGAGATCAAACAAACTGTTCTGATCTAAATAAATGCTCATTAAAACTCTCCAAGATTCAAACATATATCCAGACTAACCTAATTCTCTTCATATAGTTTTTTTTTTTTTCATTCATATCTGGTGGGCCAGGTATTGGGTTCCTATTGAAAGGCATGTGATGGAGAAGACAGAAAGGAAAAATTTTGAAAAAACAATATCAAGCTAAACTTATACCTGATGAATTTTTAATAAGTATCAAAATTCAACTCCTCTTTTAAAGCATAGAAAAGAGTACATAATATAGAAAATTAATAAATATTCTTTCAGGTAACTGTAGACAACAGTGTGGTCCCATTGCAGTGTCCTCTTCCACAGGCTAAACAACTCCCACTCATTTGATTTTTCCTCATAAGACATGTTTTCTACAACCTTCACAGACTTTGCTGCCCTTCTCTGGATATGAGAAAGTTTTTACAGAAATGCAAAACAAAACCCAAAGATTCAGGTGGACGATAAGAACTTAATATTTTTTGAAGAAAAATAAATGCAAGAGCTGAAAAAAAGTCATAGAGGTCATTTATATTTTATACATAGAAAATGAGAATAACTTAATAGAAACTTCACATACCTGCAATGCAAATTCCAACACCTAGTCTAGCCTATCTTTTTTTCTATTAATTTAATGGAGTGAAAAAGGCTTTTCAGAATTCATTCGATAAACACTATCTGAGATACCTTTTTTAAGATGAAGCACATTACAGCTAGATCCAATTATGGCTCATGTGGTAGCTGATTATGATTATTGTATAAGAGTACACCTGACCATTGTCCAAATAGCTTTAGGAATGGATCATTACCATAGTAATCTTTCTGTAAGAATATCTCCATTCTTCATAATAAATATGTGAAATCTATTATAGGCAATATGGTAAGTATATCAGTTCAAAATTAGACTACAGATATTTCTGAGACTGTGTGGACAGAATAGGATCAATAAGTCACCAGTAAGGTTTTGGAAAAAAAAAGCTGTAGAAATTCTCTGTGTACAAAACACTGTGATTTGCTATAATTCTTTAACAAAAACTTCAGCTTTGGATCTGAAACACATCAAAATGCTGGGTTTTTGCAAGTTTCAATTTTGGATTAATTTTATTGGTTTTACGAGTTAACTAAAACTATTCATGCACTAAAATTGATAATTTATGATTTATTTTTCTGTAAAAGGGAGAAACAAGCAAGGAAAAAACTGTACTTTGGAATCTGTGAAAAACCCAAAGGGGAATAGTTTTAGATGAAAGTAATTTCATGGGGTGGTTTTTTTCAGAAATTAAACTTGTTACAGAAGAGACAATGCTTCATTTTATCCTAAAAAATTGTGACATTTTAATAATTATGAGAACATGCTGGCCATGAGTCATTATAAGGGTTTTCTTTATGTGCTAAAGCTCTTTCTTTCCTCACAGTTTATAAGGCCATTAATCAGCTCTTGAGCCACTGCTTTTAAGTTTAGTCCATCTCAGAAAAATACGTCATGCAATTTAAAAGAACATGATGGATACAGATATGTAGATGAGTAACCTGGACATTGTACTCTAGGACAGAAATTATTGCCGCCAAGAGGCTATTTTAAACAAAAATATGATCAAATCCAGACATGAGAGGAAAGGAGGAAAATCCTAAACTTTTCTAAAAGGTGTTTAAACTCTACAGATCAACCAATTGATTAAAGATCAGCACACATCCAAACTTCTCAACACAGTACATCAAATTAACTCTTTTTTCATAAACATATCTGTTCCATTTCTGTTAAGTGTAATTTTAATTTTTTGACAGTGCTTAGTTATTTTTAAGGGGAAAATATTCTGTAATAAAATTTGGATCCCTGTTGAATCATAGGGGTGGATACAACTTGTGTTAATGATGCAAATGTTCTCAAACAAATTTTATCCCCTACTTAAATGTAAATTTTAATGGCAGTGTTTAAACCAAATTCTATCTCAAAATACCTGTAGAACCAGCAGGAATTCTAATGCAGTGTTTTATAACAGATAATACAGAAGTTTATAATTTAGGAAGCCAGGAGAAATTCCTTTGTTACAGAGTCCTTTGCCCTACTTCAAGGAACACATACTATGGTCTCCTTCACACAAACTTATCAAGATCCATATTTAAGCTGACTTCCCTGTTAGAAGACTGTTTCAATATCTCTTTTCTGATAGTTAAAAATTTCAAATCATTTTTCACTCTGAACTGATTTATTTGTCATTTACTTGCCTTTGCTATACATGTACAAAAAAGAGGAAGGTCACTACATTCTACTACTTTGGTCACTACATTCTCAGAGGCAATACAAAGACAAATCTGCCTACACCAAAACCCTAGAAAGTCTTTTTTGACACTTGAAGGAGAGGCATGAATAACAAATTATCAAGTTAGTATGCATGTTTCCAACTGTACAGCATTTTCATAACCATCTCATATGCTTTGTTTCACTGGCAGCCAGACACTAAGACAAGCAGCTATCCCTTTTCCTGAGAGAACGTTAAGCATAATAATGTGTCCTTTCTGTAGGAATAGATGATTCCTGCTGCAGCAATGCTGCCATCATAGGACACAATACATGGAGATTATTATTTATTTTATTGTATGATTGTCATATTCAGAAAAAAAACCCAAAGAGGTACTTTATTACCTTTCTGTAGTTCACTTAGATGAGTAGTTCACCAATCATGTATCACAAATCATTATTGGCAATGTGACACCCAATTTTACAAAGCTAATTTATACAATATTATATTTGCCTTTGCAGTGCTGTTCTGGTTCTTTCCTTTTCTCTCAAAGAAAGCTCTTTTGAAATTAAATGTTAGTAACACCAAAGCACCTTGTTCAGCATGAAATAATTTTGCAAATTAATAAATCAGTCAGTGATAATCACTGTCTTTATAATGAGTTTTCTTCAAAATGGACAACTGAAACACATTTCAAAGTATTGAGTTTGAGTCTCAGAACATATTAATATTTCTATTATTCTGAAAGTTCTTCATTTTAAACTTAATGAGGATAGAACTGGATCACTAGAGTAACAAATTAATCAGCTGATAACTTTTTCAGTTAGAATGATCTTCCTTAGAGAAAAGGTGTCTAAAATTTCAATCAACTGAATGTATGTTTTGTTAGATTGAAGGTTAGTAACTCAAAGAAAGTATGACAGGTTTTACAATCTGCTGTTTGCTTTGGCTTTTTAAATGTCAGGAACTGTTGGCAATAAGAGGTACAGTTATTCTGTGATAGATACAGTTTTGCACATCACTGTCAAATTAATATTACAGCTCTTCTGAACCACCAATTCTTAAGGACAAAGCTTAGTCAATACATAAAGAGTTTGTTGGAATTGGAAGTGTTTGGAGTGTAAATTTCATCCTGAAAGTTAGGTTGCAGATTATGTAAAGCTATACAGACTTTAAAAAGCAATTATTTTTGTTTGGGTTTTTTGCTACAACTCTGCTTTTCCAGAGGCATACTGGTTTGTCATCCCCAAATTTTTCTCAACACAGAGGAAGGAAGCAAACTGGAGACCACCCCAACCACTCCCAAACTACAGGCTCAGACTTCAGAGACAACATATGCTCAAGAGGCCAAATCAAATCAGACAACTTTCCTAGAGTCAAGGAAAAAGAACAGAAATCAAAGTTAAATACTCCCCTTGACGGTACAGAAGAACAATGTGCTCTGAGGACTGGTGAAAAGAATGAAAACAATAAATGTTTTAACTCTGAGGGGAGTTTAGATTTAATAGATTTGAAACACTGAAATCTTGTGACACTCTAGAAGTGAAATACGACAAAAGTTTTCCTACTGGGCATACAGTTATCAAAGTTCAGCTGAAGGTAAGTCCTTAACACTCAAATGTCTGCTTTTTTTTTGTCATGCAATAGAAAATCAAAATTTTCACTGATGTACAGGTTAAACTACTTAGTAATCAAAGTGCACTGAAATGTTGACTTAGAGAATGTTGAAAAAAAAGATAATGTATATGAGTGAAATGTCTTGATAACAAGACACCTTTGATCCTGAAAAAAACTATTCCAGAATTAGTATCCTTGGAAGGAGGAAAGGACAGAGAAAATGGGTTCTGATTCATTGCAACAGGAGAGATGTCTGCCCACTAATTGGTTTATTGTAGTAGAACTAGCTCCATATATTGGAAACATCTAAAGCACATGTAAATTCGGTATAGGAATAAAAGACTGATCCAGACACATAGGAAAGACAGACAAGTCTTTTTTGTCAATCCCATAGTGATATCACTCCCTAGACTGTAACTGGTCAAAAATAAATAAAATGAAATGTGAAATTTTATTGGTAATATTAAAATAAAATAAAATAAAATAAAATAAAATAAAATAAAATAAAATAAAATAAAATAAAATAAAATATAAAATAACTAGTTGCTGAAGCTTAAATGTAATTATATTGTATAATTACAATAATACATAAAATTTATTACATGTAATTATTTGATAATTATGTATAATAAATGTGTGTATAATATACATATTATTGTAATATATATACACAATATGTAGGTACAATATATAAAATACATATTAGTTGCGTATAGTTATATGTATTTTTAATAATATATAATTATTTGTTATATTATTATGCAAAAATTATGTTGCAAACTAATTTTTTGTAACAAAATGAATATATCATGGGAACCTGAAATTATATTTAAAGTGCTTATATCCTGATTAGAATAACAGAAGTATATCATGGATCACAAGTTCCACTAAAGTGGGTGAAGGCAAAATATTGCGGCAGATAAAAATTTCCAGTGAACCTGGAAATAATCTAGGAAAAACAAGGAACCAGAATTCTTGAGGCTACTGTGATGTAAGGCTAGTGATCCCTGCTAGGCTTACTCAGTTTTAATTTCCACAGAAATGCCACATGCTGCATTTTGGAACATTGTTGTGTTGTGTTTTATATGCCTTTTTATAACTGTTCTGTACCTTGGTTTATCCCAGTTCTCCCCTATTTCAGAGGTTCTGCCCATCCCTTCAACCCCTCCCTGGTGTCCTGTCCATCACTCAGCAGCCCATCCCTTCCCCTGGAAACTTCTGTTAAGGGCGTCGAGTGACTGGTTCAGGAACCGGGGTTCCTCCCACAGGTTACCCCCGTTGGTCTCCCCAGAGACCCATCTTCCCAATGTCCATACCCCCATGTTTCCCCATTGGCTCCCTATCTTTGTTCCCTCCTCCCTTTATAAGGTACTTTCCCAGCGGGGGCTTCGGTCTTCGAAGTGAGGTCACGCTGGGCTTAGGGTCCCTGCCTTAATAAACCTGGACTGATCCCTCCATTGGAAGTCCACTCCTTCCACCACCGCAGTCGTATTCCTGCCTCACCCGCCAAGGCGAGAGCCTGAGCCCCCTCCTGACTCCCCGGGAGCATTGGGAGAGTGTCCCCCACTGCTGGATGTGCCACAGCCAGCCGGGACCCCCCGAAGGGAATCTTGGAGAGGCAATTATGACAGAACACAAGTGCTCTTCCATTAATTAACTGGTTTCTTTGCCCTTCATTTATTTTGGCTTAGACTAGTCCAGTGTATGCTTCTTGATAAATTAGAGGTCTGGGCAATCACCAACCATATGAACTTAACCCAGAGGGTGTTTGGGCACTGGCACAGGGTCCCAAGGGAAGTGGTCACAGCACCAGCCTGACAGAGTTCAGGAAGCATTTGGACAATGCTGTCAGGCATGTGATGTGATTCTTGTGGCTGTTCTGTGCAGAGCCAGGAGTTGGACTGAATGATCTTTTTGGGTCCCTTCCAACTCAGGATATTCTGTGATTCTATAATTATTTCTCTAAAGTTTAATTTTCACTTCAAAGAAGAACAGCTGAAAGAGTCCCCTGTTACAAATATCAGAGTTAGTAAAACTGCCTGCCTTATAAATGAATTGTCAGTTTCAAGAAGATTTTTCATATTGTGTGCATTTCGACAGGAACTGACTGCTACCTTAATCTCACTTCAGTTTCTGATAGAGTTGTAAAAGGAATTTCAATGAAACATGATTGTGAGCACTAGGATAAATATTTATGTTTTAAATGCATGAGTTTGGTTGATTGGTTTAATTTGAATTGGGGTTTTTAATGTTCAAATTGGATACTAATATCACTGTTGATTTTTTCCTTTTTGATATGTTATTGCACACTAGATTTACTAGTGTCCTGTTACTCTTGATCCATAACAGTAAACCTGAATGTGACAGCAATAAAGAGCAGCCAGAGAAATAAACTGGTTCATATTTCAAGCAAATGTAATTGCCACTAACAGTTGGAAACCAGAAGATATACATATTTCCAATAATTAATTAAAAATTAAATAAAATCAAAAATTTCCTTATATTATGAGGCATAAGTAATTCACAATCTTAAAAAGAATAAATTAAGCAAGTTCTCTATGGATACTTACATGAATACTTTTGAAAATCTATTTTAGTCAATGGGTTTTAATTGGAGCTGAAGTTAACAGAGTGCATGAAAACATTTTGCACTAGTATTCTGTTAGATAAATAGTTTGTTCTAGGTAATAGTTAAAATATATTAAATCTGAATCCCAGAGAAAATGATTCTCACTTCAGAGTGATTTCTTTTTTTTAAGTTCATTGCCACTGCTTTCTCCACTATGAGAGTACTTTCTTTTTTCAGGGCTATAAGCACAGAACTATAGGGAAAATACAGAAAAGAGGTTGTGCAGCAGCACTGATGAAATAAATTTGGTGATTTTAGTATTGTCTTTGTAATTACACACTAACACTGATTGATACAATGGTCTGTGCAAATTTTATCCTTTTACACAAGTTCAGCCATTTGCACTGCAATTAGGACAAGACAAAGAGCTGACTAGAGAGCATGAGATAGCCATAGCTGACTGAAAGAAAACTTTTCCACTAAGAGCAGATGACTCAAGTAATTTTCTGTCTGTGTGTGGTGGTACATCCTCCCCCACCTCAGGCCTGCTCTATGATCTCAGGAGCTCCTGATGAGCCTTAACCAAACCAGCAGAGCAGTGAAGAACCCCTTCAGAAAAGAAGGAACCATATAAGAGGTTTGTCTCAAAGAGTGGTTCTCTGCAGTGTTACACACTGCAGGTGCAACTGCACAGCTCATATTCTGAGCAGCTGTCATCCTTACTGAGGAAGAAACAGAGAAAGAAAAAGAAAACTTAATAAAGCTTAATACGATCAGAAATTAAAATTAGAAGTATGTATGGACTAAGTTGTAGATAAAATTCCATATACAGGAAAGAATCTCTTTTAATTGACCCTTGTTGATGTAATTGTTCATAAAAATAAATTCATGTGTAAAAGTTTAATTCCTGACTACATAAAGGGTTTATGGAGCCACTAGAAGTTCACAAGATAACTCATGAGTTACTCAGGATGCTCATGAGTAACTTCATGAACTCTTTGGGGATACATTTTCTCCAAGGTATTAGAAATAAATACGGAGAGGAACATGGATTGCTGTTCTTAACTTGTGGTGGTCTTAACTTGTGTTAGCCACCTACAACTAAATGCACTCAAAAAAAACTTTCCATATTTCTTACCATTTTACTTCTGGTTTTTACTGACCTTGAGTTTACAAATTCATGCCTGGTATGTGAGAACTATGTCGCTAGCTTTCTTTTTTCTTTTTTTCTTTTTTCCACATCAAAATTCTTCTATCACTCAGTGCACTAGACCATCATAAAAGTATACAGAATTGCAATGTAAAAAAATTTGATTAACACCAGCCGTCTTACCAACTGTATCAAGGAGCTGATTAATATCTGCAGTTTTTGTGTACCATAGTTCTGTGAGTGCAAACCAATATGGACCATAATCTAGAGTGTTTTCCCATGCTTCATAATACTGAAATAAATTAAAGTGAAAAATAAAAAAATATACCAGTATTTAGAAAGTAATACCAGTTTCTTTGTTAGTGACCTCGTTGCTTACAGAAACAACAGATAATCATTTAAAAAAAAAAAAAATCCACTCAAAGATTATTTTCATACCATGAATGAATATGCAAAAATGCAATCAGAACACTTCTTGTGTGCCTCTAAATATAATAATACTTCCCATAGAGGTGGGAATACAATCTTACAAAATATCCTTGAGGCTTGATTTTTTGCAAATAAAACACAAATGGCCTCTCAGTATAGTTCCAACTGAAGGGCCAATTAGCTGTATTTTAGAGATGTTTTCAAGATATTTTAATTTTTGCAAACTTTGTCAAATGCTCCTGCAAAACAGCCTGATTGCCGTTCCAACTAAGGTTTATATAGATGTTTCCTTCAAGATATTTTTGACAGACATTTTAAAGGAAAAATCTTCCTTATTAATACATTTTTCTTGCTGATTTATCACTATAAGTAATCACAGATTAGTAAGATTAGCCACCTACAGGAGAGCATGAGTGTTAGTGGTGAGAGTTTTCATTTGGAATCTTATGTGCAGTAACCAAAGAAGTGTCCACATACAGTAACCAAAGAAGTGTCCATTTCACAACTAAAAACCTGTAACATGGAAAACTGCTCCAATATCCCTCATGATTCCAGGATAACAACACAAGCTTTACTACCTGCAGCCTGTGGATCTCTCTGGTTTTCTGTGTCTGGTGCAGCATTTCCCTTTCTTTCTCCCCTCATGGAGGAGATGTATAATGATACAACATTCATTATATACCCTACAGTAGGAGCATACCTTGTTCCTCCCTTAGGCCATGTCCAGCAAGAAAGGAAAATCCCAAGCTTCCTCCCTTGTTCAACATGAGGAAAAGTAAGAAAGATAAATTGAAATGCTTCAAATAATTACCACAGTGGTTAGGAAAGAACTAGGAGTAATTTAAGCAGATTTCTTGAAACATTGCTCTTTCAAGGACATAGTCCCTCATATTTCCAAAAATAAGGAACCTTGTGCAACCTAAATTTGCCCTGACACAACTTCAGGCCATTCCCTTGGGTCTTGTCACTGGTCACCAGAGAGGAGAGATGAGTGCCTGCCCCTCCTCTTCCCCTCATGAGGAAGCTGTAACTGCAATGAGGTCTCCCCTCAGCCTCCTCTCCTCCAGGCAGAGCAGACCAAGTGACCTCAGCTACTCCTCATGCAGCTTCCCCTCAATGCCCTTCACCATCTTTGTGGCCCTCTTTTGGAAACTCTCCAATATTTTTTTTTTTTTTTTTTTTTAATATTGTGGTGCCAAAAACTGCACCCAGTACTCGAGGTGAGGTTGCATGAGTGTGGAGTAGAGCAGAACAATCACCTCCTTCAACCAGCCAACAATGACACCAGGACATGGTTGGCCCTTGCTGCCAGGGCACACTGCTGACTCGTATTCAACATTCCCTGGTCTGTAAATACTTTCAGGATAACCCCACCCCAGGTGCAAAATCTGGCACTTGTCTTTGGTAATTGCCAAGCCCTCTAATTTTCTTGATATTAGGCTCAGCCATTCTGATAGGCTAGAACTGATTTGGTCTTTGTTCTAATGTGGTAGTGTTAGTCTTATGATCTGTGACAAAATATTCAAGCTTCCAACCAGGCTTGGTCAAAATGTCTTTGTTCTGTTTCTCAGGAAGTATTTTTGTAGACTTCAATTGTAGCATATAAAGTTCCTTATTCTTTTGTGATGTTTTCTTCCACTTGAATTGATTTTGTCTATAGCCTCTCTTTTTTATCTAGCTTTTTCTCTCTTAATCCAATACTGCTAAATTATTGATGACTTTATCTTTCTGATTCATCCTCTGAAATAAAGTCAGAGAACAGTAGAGTCCAAGTGAATTAACTATGGTCAGCTTAATTTTGAAAGGCTGCAGAGCTCTCCTTCAACTCTATTTCAAGAACTAAGACAAAACACTGATTCACAGTAAGTGACTGTTAAATATACAGAAAAGACCTGTACCAGGAATACAAAAAAGGAAAAACTGGAAAGTACTGACAAGTTGCACAGCCAGAGCTCAAGTGAAAAGTTATTCTCAGACATTTGAAATGTCTACATAAGTTTTACTAAATTTTTACTTCACTTATATTTTAGCTCCTTAGTGTTGCAACACAGAGTCCCACGCCTATGAGACTTTGCATGCAGTAGTAATGTTTTTTAATTGACTTCTGCTTTTCTCAAGAACATTCCTCTTTTGAAAACTGGACTGGCTCAGGCTTTCTGCAGGCAGCTTGTAGAGTACCTTTGCCTTTATGACTGTAAACATCTAAGTAATGCCCACATATTTATTTAGATGGCACCATTTTCTTTACACATGTCATTTTAGAAATGGTTCTCTGAAAACAGAGTCAGAACATCTATCTAAGTTAGTTGGTGAATGGTATGAAGGATGATAAATCTTCAAGGATCTTCTGTCCTGGACTTCTCACTCTGTGTCCACGGCAGCAAAATACGGTAAGTCCTTATAGGAATCTCATTTACTCAGTGCTAAGCCTATTAAAGGCTACCTTTCAATGGCAAAATACTTGTTATCTTGAAATAGAACATGCTTTACTTTCAAGAGAGAATCCTTTGTAGCACTAAAAAAAAAGTACATAAATGCACAAAGGCATTAAGATACTCTCAAAAAATTCACCTTTTCAAGAACAAGAGAAAGGAGTGAGCCCAGAGACACACTTCCATGAAACAGAAAAATGCTTCCTTTAAGAATCAAAGCTTAGTGAATGTCATGCAAGGAGCCTATTACTGCCCTTCCAAGTGATTTTTGCAACAGGAAGCAGCCTTGATTTCACAGAATATTCTTAGCTAGAAGGGACCTACAAAGATCATCAAGTACCACTCAAATTGAATGGCCCTTACAAGGATCTAACCCACAACTTCTGTGTTGTTAGCACCATGCTGTAACCAATTGACCTAATCTCAGGGTATGTAGTCCTCCCTTATGCATTATTTAACATCAAGTTATTGTGAACACCATACTGCCTTTGTCATCACAGTTGTGCCTGTGTGTATGCAACTTTCTTCAGAGGTGAAGACACAATACCAGCTATTGTGGTCAATAAATCAATATAAATAATCAATAATAGTCAATAATAAATCAATTAATTGTATTGATAATTATAATATTGATATAATATTCATTATATAT
>WBNO01004148.1:0-49876 GCA_013400575.1 Peucedramus taeniatus
TAAATAATAAATAATAATAATAATAGAATAGTCCCACTATACACATTTCAAGGAAACCATGAAGGAAACAGACCAAGAACTTTGCCACACAACACAAATTAGGAAAATAAAGTCCCCTCCATAACTGCAGCAAAATGTTCTTGGTTATTCTATGTATTTGTTCTGATTGATGGAGATTCAGGACTTTAAAAAAAGACTTAGCAATAAAGGTTTGGATGCAACCTTTCCATAGCAAAAATAAGATTTTCAGGAAATTAATAAATCTTTATCCAATGCTACACTAAGGACAAACAAACAGCAAAACCTAATAAAACCAAATAATGTAAAAAATCAATGGAAATTCGGTGCCTGGTTGAAAAATCTGCTTTTTTTCATATATAAAAAAGGTCAGTTAATATTTCCCAGCATTTCACAAACACATAAAGGACTGAAAACAGAGAAAGGGGAATCACATTTCAGACCTGGGGATGTTTTCAGGGGCACCTGAGAAAAATACCAAGAATTCTGCTTTGATTTTCACAATTTGCACCTCTCTGTGGCATCAATTTCAGAACTGAACCGTGCACACACAGTAATCATTTAAATTATTTAAATCCTGGGGTAAGGATAACCAAACACACAGAGCAGTTACTCAAACCCTGGGATAGGGATTAAAAAGGCCAAAAATAACAGGTTAAAAAATCCCAAAACAATCAACAAACAAACTAATCACAGCACTGAAATTCTCTAAGTCATTATCCAAAACTTAAAAGCAGATTAAAGAAAATTTTTAATTAAATCTCTTATAATTTGGGATAAAATTCCTCAATCTACTGAAGCAGTTTGGAGCCTTTTTGGCCCAGATCCACACTCGGCCAGGATTTTAGCCAGAGCAGGAAAATAATGCCTAGAAAGGAAAACAAACAATTCCATGACTGCTCCTTTTGCTGGCTGGATCCTTCATTCTTCATGATCTAATCAAATGTTTATCCTGACATCACCTGGTAAAAATGGAACTTAAGCAAGGTTTAAATCAATTTAAATGTCAATTCCTTTGATTTAGCAGAGGGAGCAGATGCATGAGAAAGCAGAATTACCACATCCCCTCCACCTCAGAGCCACGTTTAAAGATAAAAATACAATTTTATTTGTTGTGTGAAGAGATGAGGGAAAAAGAGAAAAATTAGGAAAAAAAAAAGAAAAAAAAAAGAAAAAAAATCTTTTAAATAAAAGAAAATTAAGCTCTTATTTTTTGTAAAGAGCTGAGACAAAGCTCAGGTCTTTCTTGCCATCCAAAGGAGGCCCAACCCTTCCTGGGGATCCCATCTGGATATTTGGATTATTTGCTGACCTACCTGAAGCATCAGCTCTGTTGCAAAGGGATTTCTGGTTGCCAGAGCTCAGCAAAGGCATTCAGATACAATAAAATAAAAAGGAATTCACGGGTAAAATAAGGAAAAGCCTAAGATAGGTCAGAAAATGAGTATGAGAAAAATGTTAATCTGCATCCTGTGCCATGGTGAGGCTGAATTATATTTTGTGTATAAATATAAATAATAATAAATCTTTGTTTAGATTAACACTGCTTTCAAAATCACCTGATTTATTCTGAAAATGAAGGAGAAGTGCCTGAAAAATGAAAAAAAAAAAGCCAATCAGTTTTTGAGCTACAAGCTCCCTGTTTTCCCATCAAACCCTTCATGGAGTTGGATGTCTCTAAGAAATATAAATGGTGCAGTTGAGCACTGTTAATTATTTTTGTTATGAATTATCCGGGGTCTGTATTTGCTCCAGTGATCCAGGGAAGATTTTATCCACAGGTTCCATGAGGAGGGACTGGAATTTAGGAGAGGAACAGGGACATGAAGAAAAGGAACAATAGAAATATAAAGTAAGGGAAATAATATAAATATTAAGTAAGAGCAGGGACATTTTCCACTATCCCAGATCATCCAAAGCTCCAGCCAACCTGGCCTTAAAATTTCCAACAAGAAAAGAAAGATCCAAGCCCATACCCTTTAAAAATGATCCTTTTTAGCTAAACATTATTACCATTATTTAAGGAGTTTTTAAAAAGTCTTCAGGAAGGTCTGAATGACTTTTTTATTTGCCTGCCAATGAGGATAATGGCAATGGAAAAGAAATAAAAGTCAGGTAGAACAAAGGCCTCAAGTTTACAGAAGTATTAATCCTGACAGGCTGGGCAGCCAACAGGAACAGCCTGCTGAAGCAATAACAATATTAAGGGAAAATATAAATATTAAGTAAGGGAGAAATATAAATATAAATATAAAGTAAGGCCACTGAAATTCTTATTTTCAATTAAGAATTTGGGATTTATTCCAACTTCCACCTGCCCAAGGAATTCCCAATCCCACAAAGACCCAAGGGACCTGCCCAGCCCCACCTGGCTCCACTCAGAGCAAACACCTAAACAAAGCCAGGGATTTGCAGGAATAAATCTTCTAAAGGGCTCAGAATATCCAGCATTTTCAACAGGAGGGAAAAGCAGGAGTTTTCCTTCTCCCTCAGGTGTTTCCTGGGACAAACCCTCTTCAAGCCATAAAATATTCCCAAGGCACTGAGAGGAACAAAACCTGGGTCTTCAATAATCGAGGCAAGTGTGAAAGCTCATTCCAGAAGTTATTTTATACCTGGACCCACAAATAAAATAATATAATTATTGGAATATCCCAACTCAACCCCAGCAGCTCCCAACACCTTACTGGGACATGGGAACAGGCTGTGAGCTTTAAATAAAAATTATGTAAGAAATAACAAAATTCAAACAAAATAAGGGATAATTTGTCCATGACCAACATTTAAAAACAGCACTAAGAGCAATTTTAGCATCTCACTGACCTAAATCATTTTAGGGAAAGTTCAGGGCAGGAAGGGAAAAGGAAGATTTACAACCTCACTCCTACTTCTGAATTTACTCTGTTGCCGCTCCAGGGTTGAGTCTGAGTTAAAACCTGTGGTCATATTTAGAAACCCTTTTCCAGGGATGTAAGGAATGTTTATTCCTAGGGAAAAGGAAAAGGGGGACTGAGGCAGGAGGCACCGACTGGGATTTTTGGGAGCTGGACTGAAAGCGAGTGAGGGAAAAGCTCATCCGTGAGGCAGAAGTGCCACCTTGTGATTGAACACTGCAGTCCAGGAGGGGACTGGGGACACAATGTTTGGATTAGCTCTCCCTCCCAAAACATCTTCAACCTCTGGAAAAAAAAAATTGAAGAAAATCTGTTGAAAATTTATGGATTTTCACAAGCACACAAATCAAACCAAAAACCTCAAAAATGTTCCTGGTCCTCAGGATTCCTGTCTTTAANATCAGTTGAAAATCCACGAATTTTAACAAGTGGGTGGCACAAGCTCACAAATCAAACAACAAAACTCAAAAAATGTTTCTGGTCCTCAGGATTCCTGTCTTTAATACAACTTCTAAATGAGAATTAAATTTCTTACTTCTCTGTCCTATCATTCATCAAATAGCCATTAATTATCAGATATAAAAAAATTACACCTTCAAGAAAATTATTTTTGTTAAATAATTTCTGTGATTATCCACAAATATCACATGGGAAGGAATATTCCAGTTCCAAATGAGAGCGTTAAGAGGATGTTGGTGGGGTTAAATATAAAATTAAAGTTAATATTCCTTGCACAGATTATGAGAGATTTTACCCAAAGTTTAGCAAAGTTCTCTCTGTGTATTGGAAATTTCCTTCTCACAAGCAGGTCATGAAGTCTGCAATTTAATTATTCCACATTAAATTTGCAATTAAAAAATCTGCATTCAATTATTGGGAGTGAGATCCTGAAGAATTTTTCATATAAACAATTTTTTTACTAAAGATCTTCATGAGAATATGCTCAGCACATCTGGAGTTCCCATTTTTTGTAGACACATCCAGGCAACCATTCCTGTTGCCCAGTTTTCAAATATCACACTCTGGATGGGATCAATCTATACAAAAATAATCATAATATGACAAGAGAAGGGAATCAAGATAAATAGTAAAAAATATAATGAAAGAAAAATATTGAAAATTATGTTCCTATTTTTAAAGTACTTTTTCTTACCCATTCAAGAAATATTCACCTGTTAAGATTTTTATAATAAGATAATAGAAGAACAACTTTAGGGTGATAAGAGAACACTTAGCACAAAATAATAAATGCATCAAGAGGCCACCATACAACAAAGGAGAAGTAAAAAAAATGGATTAAAAATGCAGGGTAAATTTATTAAAAGTTAAATTATTTTAATAAATTTGCTCATTCAACCCTTCTTGACCTTCTGGTTGGTGAATACAGGATTGAGTTTGATTTATCTCAGTAAAAAAAGATATTTTTGGTGAAAAGTCTTAATTTAAGATCATGAAACACTGGCCAAACTTCAAGTGAAGAAATTTTCCCTAATATTCAACCTAAACTTCCTCTAGTGCAACTTGAGGCTCTTTCCTCCCATCCTGTCCCTTGTTGCTGGGAAAAAAGATCCAGAGAGACTCAGAAGTGGATCCAAAGCCAACTTTTCCCAAAGGAAGAACCAAGGAAGGAGGAGCACCACGACCTCAGCAGTGCAAAGTTGGTGGCAAACCACGTGGATGGCTTTAAAAAGTAAAATATTGAAGGTTATTTCTAGCAAATAAAGTCATTGCTAATTTGATCCATCAGCTCCGTGGAATCCAAATTACAGACCTGTCCCAGCCCAGGAAAATTCAAAGTAATGCAATTATCCTTTTAGACTATATAAAGCCTCCCATCACCATGGCATCCAGATTTATCCTTTCTTAAATAGACACCTTCACCTCAGATGTGCATCAGAAAGAAACTTCTGCACTTGACTTTCTCAAAATTACTTCCTGAAATATTTATGAAATTTCGCGTGTGGCTGCGTAGGTCTCGTTGGCACCTTTGTTTCTAAAGGATTAAAAAACCCCAAATTAACAAACCCCAAAGGAATTTTGCTTGGTTTTGGGGGCTTTTACGCAGAAGAAGCAGGAATTAGATGACCAAATCTACATCAAAAGTGAAGGAATTCACTGATATCCAATCTAAATCTCCCCTGGCACTATTTCCTCTCATCCAGTCACTTTTACCTGGGAGAAGGGGCCAGCCCCCACCTGGCTACAACCTCCTTTTGGGCACTGTAGAGAGCAAATATCAGTAGAAATATATGGAAAAAAATCACTCAGCCTTCTGTGGCCAAGGAGATGTTGTTTGAGCTCCCAAATCAGTTCTGTATCTACAAATATAGATTTAAAATAAATTTTAATATATATATTTTATATATAATTTCAAAATAATTTTAATAAATTTTAATACCATTTATAAGCATGTCAATTTGGGCTCTGTTATCAGCACCATTCTTTAAAATATGCCAACAGTTTAAACTACTTTAATGAGAATATAAAAAAAAATCCATCTCACAGCAAAATTCCAACTCAGGAATGGACACAAGGACATTCTGGGATAGAATGTGGAATGAATTATGTGGACATTTTTGTTCAGGAATACAGGATAATAATAAAAATATATTTTGATATTTGAAAACAATAAAATCATAGAATGGCTTGGGATTAGAAGAGATCTCAAAGACCACCTAATTCCAACCCATTCCATGGGCAGGGACATCTTCCACTACCCCAGGGTGCTCCAAGCTCCATCCANACCAAATCTACATCAAAAGTGAAGGAATTCACTGATATCCAATCTAAATCTCCCCTGGCACTATTTCCTCTCATCCAGTCACTTTTACCTGGGAGAAGGGGCCAGCCCCCACCTGGCTACAACCTCCTTTTGGGCACTGTAGAGAGCAAATATCAGTAGAAATATATGGAAAAAAATCACTCAGCCTTCTGTGGCCAAGGAGATGTTGTTTGAGCTCCCAAATCAGTTCTGTATCTACAAATATAGATTTAAAATAAATTTTAATATATATATTTTATATATAATTTTAAAATAATTTTAATAAATTTTAATACCATTTATAACCATGTCAATTTGGGTCTGTTATCAGCACCATTCTTTAAATTATGCCCACAGTTTAAACTACTTTAATGAGAATATAAAAAAAAATCCATCTCACAGCAAAATTCCAACTCAGGAATGGACACAAGGACATTCTGGGATAGAATGTGGAATGAATTATGTGGACATTTTTGTTCAGGAATACAGGATAATAATAAAAATATATTTTGATATTTGAAAACAATAAAATCATAGAATGGCTTGGGATTAGAAGAGATCTCAAAGACCACCTAATTCCAACCCATTCCATGGGCAGGGACATCTTCCACTACCCCAGGGTGCTCCAAGCTCCATCCAGCCTGGCCTTGGACACTTCCAAGGATGGAAAAAACATTGTTTTAATTCAACAAAGACATCCTGAAACACAGAAAGTACATTTAGGAACCAAATACTATATAATTAACCAGGGTACAGACAGAAAAATATTAATCCTTTCCTTATCCACAATCTCATCCACAATCATTTTCCTTAATCCCTGGACTAAAACTGGTTTTAGGTAAGACTGATACCCATCAAAAACACTTCCATGTGGTATTCAGAGCTAAACAGTTTTGGGTCAAAAAATACTGAGAATGAAGATAACAATTGTCCCAAAGATCCAACTGGAAATGAGATTCCCAAAAAATCCAGAGGTGGCATTTTGCACTTGCTGATAAGAGTGGAGCATGTGGCTGGAAAAACTCTGCAGTGCAAAAGCCACATAAAAACGAGAGGTTTTTGGCAGAAGATGAGAAACCTCTTCCCCCATCCTGCAGAAAAATTTAATAAGCAAAACATTCCCAAAAATATCCTCTTGTGAGTTGTGCCTGGTCTGGATTGCTGAGTGTAGCTGCAGCTCCGTGAGCTCAATTTTGACCAGAAAAATAACAAAAATCCAGACAAATACAGGCAGTTTTTATTTTTATACCTGTGCAAGTTTAGGCCACCTCAGAAGTCCGTGGTTAAAAGGTACAAACGAGCAGCCCACGAGGAATGAGCTGCTAATTTAATAAGAGTCCATGGGATCCAGACAGCCCCAGAACCACAGCTCCTCTCAAGCTGGGTTTAAGGATAAATCAGCAACTCTTCTTAACCTTCAGTATTTATTTGCAAAGCTTGCTGGAGTGGAAAATGGATAAAGATGAAGCTCCCATAAAACTTGTGAGTTGAAGAAAGGAAGAATCAGGAAAATAATTGGCTATAAATATGCCATATGGATTTTTTCCTCTTTTTTGGAGGATTTTTATGGGCTTGGATGAGCTCTCGACAGATAAAATTGAGAAATATTCCCCTCACACTTACTTGAGGGGGGGAAAAAAAAATCAACCCAAAAAATTGTTCGAGGAGTAAATAGAAGCAATCCCCAAAAGCCATAAGAGCAGAAGGATTGCTTAATAACCTCCATGGATTTTAGATCTTTCCACATCACTTTGCCAGGCAGCACAATTCCCAGCCCTGCTGATATTTCAGGATGCATCTCCTCAGTGGAGACAGTGGTTTAGAGGAAATGTTGGGGGCAGGAGAGGTTTGGATGTCCAGTTTTCCTGTGCAGGGGAGGCACAGCTGGAGGAATCCCTGCTCCTCACGATCCAGTATTGCCCTCAGCTCCTCACCTCCTGCACCCCACAGGGAATTTAAACAGTTAAAAATCCTAATTCCAAGGAAATCTCATTTTTAATTCAATCTAACCCTGCTGATTTCAGTGATCTGGGTGTTTAAATCTAAGAAATCCTCATTGATCAACCCTCTGGGAAGGTGAAGAATTTCCACACAGGATCTGTCCCAAATCCTCATCAGCACCACAAAGGAGATGTCAGGGAAGCAGTGCTGAAGAGTCTGGGTATGGCAGCATAAAGAAATTCCCAAAATCTTCCAGCCTCGTGCAATATCCAATAAGGAAACACATCATAAACCCAGCACCTTGTTAACTGTGCTTAATTAGCAGCCAGATTCATCTAGAATTGTTTCATCCAATTAGATCATTGTAAAGAGAAAAAAAAAAAAGTTAAATTTATGCAATTATTAGAAGTTATTAGGAAAAAAAAAGTAAAATTTCTGCAAGTCAAAGAGTGAAGGCAAAAATATTTGTAGGATTTCCAGTCCTCCCAGAAGATGCCAGAAGTCTCTGATTTTCAATTAACAACTTTACAGGAATCCAATTCAAAATTTGAGACTTTAGGAGAGATGATTTCTCCTGGTTTTCACTGAGGTGTATTAAGTATTCACCTCAAAAATAAACCAAAATGGGGATGTAGTAAAAAATTATTATAATAATAAAGCTTGGATACTTGGAATTCCATCATATGAATGCAGCAGTTACCACTTCAGCAGGTCCAATATTAGACGCAAATATTAAATAAGTAGTAGGGAAATTCCCTCCCAAATTTATCCCCATCCCAATCAGCTTTGAGAATGGCAAACTGGGGAAACAGGAGGAGATTTAAACACTGGAGGATCATGGAATTACAGAATGGATTGGGCTGGAAGGGACCTTAAAGCTCTTCTCATTCCAACTGCTCAACATTTCCTTGTCAATCCATAAAAATCTCTGCAGGAGTGGCCAGGAAAATCAGTGTTTCCACTGAAAAAAAAAAGGAAAATATAATTAAAAATCAGCAACAGCTAAAAATCTGTCAGATTATTTCATTTCATAGAGGTTTTTCCCTTTTTTTATGCTAAATTAAATATTTTCACCCTCTAAAGTTGCACTTCCCTTTATTCCAACATGAGGGGTTTTTTTCCTTGCTTTTCCTACTTTGATTGTCTTTTTTGGCTCAGAAAATTAAATTTCATGGAGTTGGTCCTTATAGATTGAATGCTTTGTGCTAAACAAATGGTTCTAGTATTTGCTGGTGCTTTCAATAAATTAGAATTTGATGCTCAAGCCAATATTGAGCTGACACAAATTAGATTTACCAAGCAAATTTTTCCCCCAAATATCATCTTATCGAACAAGGGCTGTATTTTGCACCTGTCAGAAAATGTTTATTGCTTTATTTCATTAGCATGGCCTGTCAAGCTTTAATTTCAAATTGCCTAGCAGAACAGAAAAGACATCTTGCTAAGAGAGAACTCACTTTTCACAGTAAGAAACATCAGTTAATATGGAATGAAGCACCACTGGGTCTTCAGGGTAAATTTATTTTTTTTTTGACACTTGGACCATGATATTTCCCCATTATTTAAGTGGTTAAAATCCAAGTGGAGACAGCTTTGTGTAACAGAACTTTTCAAGTCTAAATAATAATAATAAAATTAATAATTATTATCACCTATTTTAAACCAAATGGATCTTCAGTTCTTGCTCTGTTGCAAATATTTTCCGTCAGAGGTTGGGGGTTTGCTGATATAAAGCAAAGTTCAAAACAAACATGAAAACAAATTTGTAGATGCTGCTGCTACAGGAGACTTTTCGTTTTAATGGATGAACTAAAACCCCTTCTAAAATCAATTTAAATAGCAGAAATTTCACAACATATCTGCACAACTCATCACGTCCAAGAGGGAACCCCAGATTTTCACAGTGCTCAAGAATCCTGCTTTTGGGAAGGACACTCAAACTTCTCATTCCTGCTGCCTGAAATCCACTTTTTCCATGATTTTTGAGGTCTTTTTCAAAGAGCAGAGCAAAGGGATTATTCAGGAGGGAGCATCCCACCAGATCAGGAGCCTCCTGGGACCTTTGCCACCTGTAGGAGACTTTTGGCACCAAGGTCACCACCAAAATCTACACAGGCTTTGAGCTGAGCCTAAAGAATTCCTGTAACACCCCAAGGGGCTGAAAACTTGATCTGATTTTTCACATTCTTGGTCAAAAGCCCCATGTGTGCCCTAGAAGGGAAATGCAGCTCTCCAGCACGGGGTCATCGACTTCGGGAATTCACGTTGGCAAAATCACAGCTCCTCTCTGAGTGCAAAAATAGAAAAAATTGGGTTTTGGCAACAAAAATACCTGAAATTATCTGTGTATTTTAGACCACAAGCTCTCATTTCCATGAATTGTGGATGGCTAATCACTAAAAAACAAAATCTATTCTCCACAAATGTTACACTTGATGAAAACACCACCAAAAGCCGTTGTTAACTCCTGAGGTTTTGATTTCACCCACAGCACCACACCAGGCGAGTTTGACTTTTTGCTGCTAATTTTAATTTCTGCCTGTTTGCATTTCTTTAAAGCCCAGCCAGATCTGCCTCAGACACAGCATTCTCCAGGCTGCCATTCATTTCCTGCTCCTAAAGCTAATTGGCAGCACTTTTGGAAGAGAAATGCTCCTCAGAAACACCCTTCAGATATTTGTTCTTCAGAGCTCGTCACCAGCTCTATACTCATCAAGTACCAGAGATTTGGGTATAAATTAAATGAAATTGCAGCCCTAAAAGGCTGCTTAGACCACACAGAGCTCACATGCAAAAATCAAATCACATCATGCTCTTCCTCTGTCTTCCAGCCTTGAAAACCTAAAATCTGGTTCCAATTTTTAGGGCAGAGGGGAAAAGGATAAAATACTCCCCAAGCTGAGGAAATATGGCCAAATTCCTCCTCCAAGATACTTGACTTCCTTATTATTTCTCTTAAAATTCATCCACACACAAACACCAATGCCCATAATTAGGACCCCTCAGCCCCGTTGCATTATTATGTAAAATTTTAGATGTGAAAATAATAATAAATAATCTGTATTTTGGATCCTGCACATCCCAATGTTCCTAAAATGTACATTGCTATTACTTACTAACATTTGGAAAGTTTAATCAACCAACCAGCAAACAGTGGTGTTCATGTTTTACTAATTAAGGCAAATAATTCCTTTCTACTCCTAAAGCATCCCTAACTTCCAGGCTGTGCCACTCTGCTGCTGTTCACATATTTTTATTTTTCGCTAAACCCAAGATTTTCATTAGATCTGCATGCAGAGAGACAGGCCAGGAAAGAAAAGGATATTTACAAGGAGCACAAGCATTTTATCATTTTTCTGATCCCACTTTTTATATTAAATTCTAAAGCTGGGCTTGCCCTGCCAGGTGAGCTGGGGCATTTTGCTGTGGCAGCGTTGGAGGTGATAAGAGAACCCTGGGGTTTAATCTGGATCTGATCCCCACCTCTCTCCTGGCAGTGTCCAGGCTGATAAGGAGTGATAGGAAAATGAGGTTTCAGCAGGATCTTCTGGCTGTTGACTGCGTTTGCTCCCAGCCATCATCAAATTCCCATCAAATTCCCCGTTAGCGCCGTCAAACCGCGACCGCCCGAGGCAGGAGCTGCCATCTCCTCACCCAGTGCCACCATTTATCCCAAGACCTGTGACATGGAGCTAACTTCACCTGCAGGAACAACATCCTCCTAAATTTGTCACTTTGCTGTGGATACACCCGTGGCCAAGTGGCCAATGATGGAGTGGGCAACCAACAGGAAGAGTGAAGGTGTTTCCCTCCAGAGGGAGCAGAAGATTCGCTGCCAGCCCCTTCCAATGTTCCTCAGAGCTCTGGGGAGGGGAGATTGCTTAATTTAATGTTCAAACAAATGATCCCATTGGAAAGGGCTCCCTGCTCTCGGATGAGACTTTCCCAGAAATTTAATTCCCTAATTTCATCAGGTGGTGCCTCGGCCGCCGTGGTTTTCGGGGACGGATTTAGAGGGCACCTCGTTTGAGGGCAATTTGAGAGAAGCAGAGTTGACATGGTGTCAATCTCTTGCCAGGCTGAGTGGCATCTCCCAGGAAAACAATTGAATTTAGGGATGCAGCCTGCTTGTTTTAATCTCCTCTCTCTCACCAGGCTAAAATACTCTTTTACATAAGCAGCAAATATATTCAATATTTGATGATGTGCAACTGAAAATTTGTCCTTCCCCAAGGAAAATAACTCCAGGCTTTTAAAAAATGAGGACTGGAAGTTCAACCATTTTCCCCAAATGAAAGGTCATACCAGCCACTGCTATCCTAAATTTGATTTATCTCCTTGATTTTATAAAAACCCTTAAATTCACTAAACATTTTGGGGTAGGACACAGAGATTTGAACAGAGAGATTCCTCAGAGAGAGAAAATCACTCACATTTGGGTAGTTCCCACAGGAAGGATGGTCTGTGCCATGTTCTTTCCTGATGAGCTTTGTAAATGTGCAGTCAGTGCTTCAGGATACTTCCAGAGCAGAAATTAACTCCTAAAATTAGTTGGATATATATAAAAAAATTAAATCTTTCTACAGCTGCAAGGATTGACTGAAAGAACAGAGTCCCATTATTTTATATATATCTATCTAGATAGATATAGATGTATAGAGAGAGATATATATAGATTTTTTTTTATATATATATATATATATGAATGTGACTAACAGGAACAATCCAGGCCTATGGGAAGGATATATAGCAACACCCAATATCCAAATTTCCTGATATCCAAACACCTTAAGCATATTTATTTAACATCACAATCATGATGCATAATCACAGCTCAATGTCTTGGTGCTGTACTAAAACACAGACTTGAATTAATTCCTTAACTTTATAGAAGGCTCAAAAATATTAAATAAATTTCCTTTTTCTAGGCTGAGCTGTTATATAAGGAATACAGCCTGACCTGACTAAAATAAATTATACATCTATCAGGAAATGACTGTCCATACCACGAAGCCCTTGGATTTTGCTCTCTGTAGAGACCATGGGCTGAGCAGCCTGTGATGTTAAATGTTCAGACAGACTGATGGGACAGTTTGTGGCTCATCATTTCCATGTCAGGGGACATGTTCGAGTGCAGGTATGGAGACAAGTGACACTTGGAACTCCCAGCAGAGAGGCCACACCATGTCCTTGAAGAGTCTGCCAAGAAATTCGAGGTGTCACCAGTTTGCTGTTTCTAGAAGGAGTTTCTAGTTTAAACATCAAATATCCCCATGGCTCCTACAAAATTGCTGGAAAAGTTGTGATTATCTCCCCAAGAAAAATGAAATATTCCCTTGCAGAAGGTGCATTTGGGTAGTTTCAGGAGGCTGAGGGTGGCACTGAGGAGGGTTCCAAGGTGGTTTTCAGATGTTGGACACCTGGACACTGGTACAGGTACGTGGAAGTGAAAGGCAAAAATCAGTGAAAAGCAATCCCTGCCTACATTTTTCCACAGAGCAGCTTTGAGCTGGGTTTGGAAAGTTGGTAAAAGTAATTTTTTACTTGTTTTTCTCTCCCTTTTTAAGCAGCAAGGAGGCCAGGCCCATTTAAATTCTGCTTCTGGCTTGCAGCATGTCTGAACACAGAGAGGTCATGGCTTGATGCTGCTACTTTGATGATGGAAGAGAATTTTATATTTCGCTCCTCCAGGTTTTCCTCCATCTTCTGGCTCTGCAAGTCGATGAGTGGATATTTCTAAGTGCACAAACACATGATTAGCATCGTTTTCTGTTCTCAGAGGCCTTTGATGCACCAAAAATAAGGACTTTCATACAAAGTTCAGCGCCCAGGAACCTGCCTGACAAAACCTTCTCACCTGGCTCAGTCACACAGAGGGCCCACAGGAGCAAGGAGTGGCTGGAGAGGGTGGCCAAAGGTCCCTGTCCACTTCTTCCACCTCCCTGGAAAAGAAGTTTTCCAGCCCCTGGATAGTTCCACAGCAGAAGGTTTAACTTCAGCCAAGCACTTAATTTAAGGCTGGATTTCAGGCCCTCTAATACAGACTGGTTCATCTCACAAGGAGTTGTGCTACCAGCCTGAAAAGGTGAAGAGAGAACTTCTCAGACTTTCAGCTCCTTCCCTCCTGCTTCTGACCCCCCTTATTGTTAATATTAACTTGTCATATTTAGGAACTGTGACTCAGCCTTCCCAGAATGAAGCAGCGTCCCTGGGGCTGCTCAGGAGCCACGTGGTTTGTATCCTAAACCCAAAAATCTTCACAGAAAAGAAGTGGATTCTATTCAAAAAGGACCCTGAGCTTTTATTCCAGCACTGAGGGCGCAGAACTCCACCAAAGCCTCCCCTGGGTGTGGCTGTGCCATCCACCACTCAGTTCCTCCCTCAGAGAGCCCCTGATCCTGTCAGATGTCCTTGGAAGAGGCAGGGATGACCTTTCCCAAGCACTGGAGCAGAGCCAAGCCGAGCTGGCAGCACAGAGCTCTCCTCAGAGTGACAAGGGACGAGCAGCAGGGCTGGGATTTGGGCTGGGACAAAAGGGACAAGGCACCACCATCTGCTCCAGCTCATGCTGTGCTGCTTGAAATGGATGAGGGGACAGAAGATATTAATGCTAAGAGCCCTGGGACACAGGGTGCATCCCAAATCCCCACACCACAGCACACATCACACATTGTTTCCAGCACCGTAATTATCTGATAAAGCTGTTAAGCAGCCCCCTGAGGTGCCATAAAGAATTCATACTTCCCACCAAAGCAATTGCAGCCACGGCCAGATATTAGTCAGCCACTGGATGCTACTTTGGGGGGGGGGGGGGGGGGTGGAAATTATATCAGGAGGGTAATTTCCTTTTATTTCTGAGAAATTTAAGGTTTGTGATGGGAGGATGAGCTGGCTGCTCTCAGCTCTGCTTGAGAAATACACAACTTTTTTTAGCATGGAGAGGTCCAAACATTTAAATGTGCACAAGGGTGGGGGTCTCACATTTGCCTCCACCCCACGCTGAAACCTTATTAAGTGAAAGATAACTAGGCTTCTGTGGATTGACCCCAAAATTAAATTTAGAGCTCAAGGCCAGGCTGGACAGGGCTTGGAGCAACCTGGGATGGTGGAAGGTGTTCCTGCCCATGGCAGGGGTGGCACTGAACAGGCTTTAAGATCCCTTCCAACCCAAACCATTCCATGATTCTATGATTAAAGAAGCCCAAGTGCAGACATAAGATCCCCAAACCTTTGTCAGTTAAAGATATAATGGGAAATTATCAATGAGACAAAAAGACAAAATGCAATTACAGCCACTTCAGATTGGAGCAAAGCCACCCTAGAAAATAAACCAGCTGCACTTGGAGAAAATTCCTGTGTGAGGGAGGTTCCAGGCACCATCCAGGCACTGCTCATGGAGGATGCTGCCCATGACCAGGTGCTGCAGCACCTTCCTGACCTGCTTTGTGCAAGCAGCAGCACAGCTCCAAGCAGAGCTTCCCTGGGGCTGCTGCCTGGGAAAAGAGGGGTGGACTGCTTCAAACCTGGATCTGGAACAGTTCCCAGGTGAGGGATGGGGTGTCTGGACCAAATTTCTCCCTGAAGCACCCTATGAACCTCAAGAATTGGAAATTTTTGCCCCAGGAAAATCAAATATTATGCAAAAAACCTTTTTCGCTGAGCCAAAGATTTCCAGTTCTTGAGGCCAGAATCTGTCAGCACAGAAAGTCTAAAACTCTCAGCACCCAGGGTTCCAACACCCAGGCTGCACATCTGCCCCTGTGCCCACCTCTGCTGGGGTGATGCTGCTGCAGGAGGTGCTGGGAACGTGGATCTGCAGTGGGATCACTGCTGTGTGCCAGGGGAACACCCACAGGTGAGCCCTTCCCAAAACTGCTCAGCAGCACAGCTGGAGACCCAGAGGGAAACACCTGCAGCTCAGTGCTGGTTTATCTTCCATTTTTAAAGTGCCAATATTGACATAGCCACAAATGCTCAGCTCCCTCCTCACCTTCAGCAGGCAGCAAATACAGGGGGTGACTTTGAGCCTTGTTTACCAGGGAGACCAATTCCAATTCTCCCCTCCACTCGTCTTTTATCTCAGTTTCTTCCCTTGTATCCATATTTACCCTCTGCTCTGGCATCACAGGAATGTGTTAATGTATAATTAACGTGCATTAAGCACTGCTCTGTAGGGGCCTTACAACCCACACTGACCCAAAAGGAGCCTTGCTCCCTCTATTTCCAACACCCCCATTGGAATAATAAACCTGGGTTTGATCTTCCTTTCTTATTTTTCTTTTTTGGGACCAGTCTGGATCATTCCAGCAGCCTCTGGTTGTTTTAAAGTGGTTCCTGCACCCAAACATAGTTTTGGCCCCAGCAGAGTAACTGCAGCGTGCTGCAAAAACAGAGCTGCAAAGCAGCACTAAAACATTCTGAGCTATAACATTTACACTTGTATTTTATCATTTCACATATGGAGACATCACCTAATTGTCAATAGACTCACAACAATTCTCATCAAGGGCCTCACCCATAGCTCCTCAGAGTCAGTGAGACCATTCTATTGCCTCCAAATGGCTTTGGATCGCCCCCAAAAGGAAAAAAAAACCCACCAAGATAAATTGCAAATTGTCTCATTAACTCCTCCAAATGTCTTTTGAACCATTTCCAGAAAAATAAATGAAGGGGAAAAAAAAGTAGTCAAGCACTCCAAGAACACGACTGGAGTAAAAGGAGAAATAAAAATAAAAATGCAGCGCCCAGAGTAGTTTCAAAGTTCTACGAGAGAAAATATAATCACATATTGCAACTGACTCCTAAAATCCAGGGAGAACAAACCCTGCCACGAGGCTGCCCCTCAACCCTTTCTGTCTCATCTCTCAGCCTCTCCTGGCTGCTCTCGTGGGAAGGATCCACACAGTCATTATCAGAAATAACCACACTTCTCCCCATCTGCACCCGCTCCAAGCTGAGCAGGGAAATAAAACAGAATAAAACCCAACAAAACCCCACACAAGTCACAAAACAGTTCCATCCACAGATGTGAGTTCTGATTTAAACTGCCATTTTTCTGTCCCTAGAAGTCTTTGTTTTACTCAGAGCATGTGGACTCACAAAGTATTCTTTTACTCAAGTGCATAAAAAAATTCTTGCAAGCCTGAAGAACAAGAACAAAAATCTATATTAAGTTCCCAATTCCAAAAGTTTTGAGATGGAAGGAGCCTAAAAAAGAAAAAAAAGGAGTGCATGTGGCACTCAGTGCCAGGGTTTACTTGAGGTGTTGGGGCTGGGTTGGATTTGATGATCTTGAAGGTCTCTTCCAACACAGTGATTCTGGGAATTCTCTGAAATATCTGTAAGAATCCTACCTTGAGCTTAGAATTCATCATCTGGGGTGCAGCAAATGCTCTGGGTCTTTGTAATTTTCACTTTCTCATGTGCCTAGAATTGGTTAATTCGAACCTGTCTGAAAGCAAAAATATTAATGCCACTGTCCTGAATATTTCCTGCTCACTGCTGAAATAAAATCCTCTGCTGGGTGGTGATTATGAAGCCTGATTGCCCTGGTAATTCCAATATCTGCTTCCCTTAATTTCCAACTCTCCCCCCAAATAAAACCCAGGACAAGGGAGAAGATTCATTAGCATTGCTAAATTAAAATTATTCCAACAATCCACAGTCACATCCTGCTGGATTTTCCTTCAAACCAAGCTTTGTTCTCCAGCTTCTCCCTGTTTGAGGAACAGATTGTGCCAACCCCACATTGTGGCTCAGCAGAAGGGGAGTTCAGAGAGAGGATGAGTCTTCATTTGTGACTTCAGTGGTTCTGATAGAAAACTGAGTTTTGTGATTTTAAAAGGGAAGAAGTCTCACAAACGCAGCAAAAAAAAACCCAACTATTCTTATTTTCTATATTGTAAAATGCTGTGATCTTAAAAATATTGCAGAACAGAAGTGTGGAATAGGAAATGCAGCTGTTTACAAAATACAGAGCCATTTCTGATTGCTTGTACTCCATCAAAAAATAAGATATTGTGATGAAAAATACCTCAGCTTAATCACACATCCTGAGGTGATATCCCTGCATTTTCTGCTGTGTCAGGGTGAATAATGCTGTTCCATCCAGATAAGATTTGCAATATAGTTTGAATTTCTCAGTGCATTCTTCCCTTCTCTCCACAATACATTAGAGCCTGAAAATAGACATTTAGCACAGAGGGCCAAAAAAAGCAGAAAAATCCACACCAAGATGACCAATTTTGGAAATTAAGCCAAGATATTTTATATTTTCACCTCTCCAAAAATTTATTCCAACATCTGTCACCCACAAAAATACACATCCAAGTTTCACTCCACAAAAAAGATAAACAAAGGGAGAATTTTAATGTGATGATAAATTCATACCACAAAAACCCCAGAAATATTCAGGAGGTTCTGCTGTTTCCTTCTCTTCCTGAATAATTGGAGACTCGACCTAATGCATCTCCAAAGGACAGGCTTAACTCCCAATCCAAGATTCCTGACCAATTCCAATTTCTCCTCCAAGAATTTTGGAAGAAAATACCAATTTCAAAAGTTATCCTAGAGAAAGCTCCAGAGAAGGATTTCAGCCATTAAAGAACATAATTACTCCCTTTTTTTAAATCCTGACCATCCAAGACCATCAAATCCAACCATTCCCAGCACTGCCAAGGCCACCACTGTCCCATGTCCCAAGTGCCACATCCTGGTGGCTTTTAGATCCCTCCAGGAATGGGAACACTGTCAGTTTTTTTATCTACTTTTTCTGCTGGGTCAGGGTTGGGATTGAAAGCACTCAAGACAGAATTTCTTGTTGGGAGTCAGATGTTTGTTAGTTCTTATCTCTGTTACAGTCTCACAGACCCTGAGTTCTGCAGCACTTCCCTCTAACAAACTAAAAATGGAGCCCTGTCTCTCTCTACGATGCCTTTAAAGGATAAACTGTCCAATTAAGAAATGACACCTCAATTATTTTTACTTTTAACCCAATAAAAACCACCCATGGCCTGCAATGGGGACTTTTTCATCCAATTACACAAAACCACCCAAACCCATGGAGAAGAAGGAAGGCGGAGAAGAAGGCGGAGAAGAAGAAGGTGGAGCCTCCACCCCAAAACCTCCATCTTGCTTTATATATATTACTACATTCTAAAACCTTAAACTTTAAATTTTCCTGTGATATCACACACTTCCATTCAGACTCCCCACCCACAATCCCAATTCTGTCATTCCATTTTGGAAGCTTCTCCATGGCCTCAGGTCAATGCAGTGTTCTCTAAGGAGTCAGAATCTGTCAGCACAGAAACTCCAAAAATCTCAGCATCCAGGGTTCCAACAGAACACCACTGCCCTGGGCAGCAGGGCCAATTTTGACACCACTTTTGGTGAGGAAAACTCATATAAAAGTTCATCCCTCTGCCACATATTGAGGCCACACTTTGCACCTCAGTAGCCTTTCCAAACCAAGTGTTTTGTGTATTTTCCTTTTCTGTGTAAAAGCAGAAAACCCCAGAAATGCAGGAAATATAAATGGCCAAATAAAAAAAGGAAACCTATTCAGAGTCTGCACTGAACCACACTCCAGGGAACTTGTAACTGCTTCTCAGGAGAGCTGGGTAAAATATCTGTATGGAGCATGTCAGGAGGAATTACCAGCACTTATTTATGGCTATGTCACCCAATCCTAACATTTATCCACTTTATGTCACAGCTTCACTTTTAATTTGATCATCCTCCCGATTTTCTCCACATCCCAAAGGCCCTGGAGGCTCTTTAAAAATAACACATTTATCGAGCCAAATTCACAGGGAAACACCCCAGATAAACCCAGGCCAGCAGTAAATAACCATTGGCTTCTCCCCTCAGATGCTACAGCTGCATTTATCCCACTCCCAAAAGTCCCAGGCTGCCTGTCCAATATCTCCATTTTCCACTCACCAGTCCCAGTGGCTGCATTCCCTTCTAATGGGCTTTATTTTTGCACTATTTTTGCACTAAAATGGCTCAATTCGAATTCAGGATAATTTGTGCTTCATCAGGATCCCAAAGAACATCAGTTTAAATTAAAAAAAAAAAATCAGTTTTGCCAGCAACAAAGAACAGATGTTCTTCAAAATTTTATCAAAGATTACTCCTGTTTTGGGCAGCTGAGAGAAGTTTTAACAAATAATTTCTGACATCAAATTAGTTTTCAGCACAGGTAATCCAAAAATATGTTTAAGACACTGAGGTAAGGCTAAAGATTTGCAAAGCACTCGATCCTCAATTCTCCTTCTTCCTCAGACAAGAGGATGTGGGTTTGGGGGTTTTTTCTAGCAGGAAAAAATAAAATTAAAAATAAAAAAAATCAAACAAGACCAAAAATCTGGCGCCAGCTTATTAAATATTCAACCAGTCTGGCCCAGCTGCATGTGTCTAACTCAGTCTGGCAAGTTTGCTACTCTCTGAAGAGAGATTTATTTTTGCATTAAACATGCGTTCAAAAAATTAAGTTCAAGGGTTTGACAGGCGAGTTTGGGGAGTTTAACAGGGGATTTATTGGCCTGAAGTTGTTGCCACCTGACTTCCATGGAAGTTTCTCACCCATCCTCTCCAGAGGGATTTTTCCACACCTGACCTCCAATCCCTGGGAATAGAAGCTCTCTTTAGAGCATGGTTTTTCCTTTTTTTGAACAAATCTGCCACTGGATTAAAGATTTTTTTAGGAAAAAAAGAGAAAATTGTACTTTAATGGATTCTTTTCCTTCAACAAGACATGTAAAAATAGTTACCTTGTGCATTAAGTGACTATAAAAGCAGCTGCCATCATTTCATTTGCTTTTAGAACCTTCCTCCACACATGATGTCACATTTTGCACGTTAAAATAAAACCCGATTGCACTGAAACTTCTCAGACAGCTGGGTGATGTTCTTGGGACAGGGCTGACCTCATAAAACCAATCCTGCTCTCCTGGAATCAGTGGCTGACCTTGTCAGGCTGGTCCTCTGCAAGTTCCCATGTGAAAGAATCCTGGTGTGAGCAGTTTGCTAACAGAATAATCTATTCCTGGGGAAAAACAACCAGCACCTCTACAAACTGTTTCTACACCATCAGAAAAATGAAAACTATCTCTCACAAACAACTTTTCAGCATGTGCACACTAAAGGTTTGAGTGACCAACCAATAGAGGATAACAACTCATTACTGACCAATAAAGTGATTGGCAAGAAAGCTCCTGAGCAATTGGAGTCACACACGAGCTCTGTAAAACTGGAGAAAAAGGAGTTCTGGCAATAAAGAATGGGCTTTTCCACCATGGAGAAAATGGAGTGTGATTTATTCTAATAGACAAGAGGAATTTTTCCTTCCATCCAACCTAATCTGGTGCAACCTGAGCTGCTTCCTCTCCTCAGGTGCTTCCACGTGCGCAGGAGAGAGGATCAAGGTGGAAACTGTGGCTCCTCTGCTTGACTCCGAGTTCAGCCCCTAAATCATCTCAGGAATATCTCCAAGCCCACATTTCCACCAAAGGCTGCAGCTGCTGCCTCCTCTGGAATCCCCATTCCAGCAATAGTGGTTCATTGAATTACAAAGGCAGCAGAAAAGGACAATTTGTTACTGCCACCCTGATTTTTTAGTTCAGATCATCCTGGCGGTTCTCAGCAGCCGCTGTTGGATGTTCCACAGGGCCACACAAACCCCAAAATCATTTCAAACTGCATTTTTTTCCCCTCTTGCTTTTCTGTGCATAATTGCCAGGTATAAAATACAGCTCATCTTGAGCCAGCAAACCCCAGCACAGGGCTGCAGCTACATTTATTTCTTCTATAAATAGCTTTTCATAGAGTGCTCACTGTGGAATTTATACCACTTTAGCAATAAAATGAAAGTGGTGTTTTGGAAACAGCATAAAAATGCATTTTTAATCATGAAACCTTGTAAACCTTGTCTGGAATAGTGTTAGAGACAACTTTTCCTTGCAAAAACATTGGAGGGATAAATGCTGACCAAGTCATGGGTCAGATGTTGGAATGCTTGGGATTCATAGAGTGGCTCCAGACACATTGAGCCGTCTCAGCATTTTAGGGTTGAAGTTAAAAATACAAAGCAATGAATTTTGAACGTGATTGTTCCGTAGATGCTTCTGGGCAATGCTGGAAGCAAAAAAAAAAATGGGCAAGGTACAGGAGGCTGATGGATCTAATTCCAGGATTTGGGATGAGGAAACCAGTGCATTTCAAAGATGGAGATGGCCTGGTAAATCCTGTCTTGGCCAAAAATCATCAATTCCCCTGAGGCCCCTGAGGGCCCTGATCCTCCCTGGTCACCAACATCTTCTTTCATCAAGGTTGGGCTTTGGTGGGTCTTTGTCTCCATTACCAAATTAACACTTAATTTTTATTAAACTTGAGCCTAAATATGTTGGCACTGACACAAGAAATTCCAAAGTTCTGGTAGGTAAAGATAAAAGGAAGCATCAGAATAAAGTCAAAAAGAAGATAAAGCAAAAAAGGAAGAGTAAAAATCCAAACACATCAACTTCTTCATATTTATCCATGGAAAAAGAAGAAATTCTTTATCCTAAAGCCTATTTACTACCTATTTCCCACAATTTTCAGGAATCAACAGAATAATGTGAAGCTGGTTTTCTCCTTTTCCTAACAAGTGAAATAAAAGCCAAGGAAAGGACTGAAATGGTGATTAAAGTCAAGGAAATTAGTGGGGAATATGACAGGGACAAAAGGAAAACAGGATGCAATCCTTGGCTTCTAGAACACATTGAAACTTGAATTCATTGTCTTCATGGCAAGACTGATCAAACAGGATTTAAAATTAAATTCTGAACACCAATGAACCCCTTTGGCCCAGACATTTTCACTCAATGGATGTATTTTTTTAGGGCGGAAAAAACCCCTGAAACCCAAAGAATTCCCATGAGGCAATTTGCAGCTCTTTCCTTTGGAAAAGCAGAAAATCCAGCAGGAAGGGTCAGCGAGGACATGCCAGGGAGGGGTTATCTCCATCCCAGGGTTTGGCTCCAGGGGAGCACTGAAGAACAGATACCCCTGTGCTTCCCACCTCTCCCAATTCCATAGAATTCCCACCACACAGATTCCCAGCACCTCTGCAGTAATTCCTGGGTGCTGGAGGCTGGCCTGGCTCAAAAGGGCTGCTATAAATAATGGTATATATACCATTATATACCATATAATAATGCTATAAATAATGGTTAATTCAATGGAAGGGCTTTGGGAAAGAAACAAGGGAATGATGATCCAAAACGAGCCGTTCCTTGAACTTCCTCAGGGCTCTCGGGGCGCCAGACGCAGGAGGTGCTGATCCTACACAAAATCCAAAGGGCAATGCATATTTTAAAGGAAAATCCACTGCAAACACCCAGGGAAGGCTGGCATTGACTCAGGGAGCTGTGCCTGGAGCACAAAAACCAGGAGAAGTCTCACGGAGCCCGCTGAACCCGAAGGAATCAGACATGGCCTCGGGAAGGCGACACGAACATCAAATATTCCAGCTATAAATACCCTGCCTGCCTCTGGCAGCGACCTGGGCCACAGGGATAAACAGGACAAACATGGGAAGGCTTTTGGACCTCCATCCGTGCCACTGACCACATTCCAGAGACACAGAGCCACCAACACACGGAGGAGGAGCAGCCACCGTGGACTTCCCATGGGATGGGTGGGAATGTCAACACTCCATGGATCCCAAATGAATGGGGGAATTGAATTGTCCTAAAAACATCACCCCAGTGCTGCAGCACTAAGGGGGAAGGTGTAGGTCTATAAAAGATTTCTGGGTTTGGATGAGATTATTATCCCTTTTTTTTTTGTTGCATGCAGGAAGAAAAGTACAAGTGAGAGGATTCCTGAGTCCACAGCATTTCCCTTGCACTGTCAATCATGATTCAACTCCCATTTCATTAACAATTGGAGCTGTAATTTAAAATATGCTGTATTTTGCTCAATCACTGGAATTCCCAGCCTGACCTTCCAGGAAGAGCCAACAGCAGATCTGCACACCTTGAAAAAGCGAGGGAAACCACTTATGAAAAACTGGACAGACCCAAGGAACACACCCCCCACCACCAAAGGCCTGAAATCATCAAAAACTCCTCCCAGATGAAATTTATAAATTAATGAAAAAATCCCTCAGTATCACCACGAGGACTAACAGGAGTTTGGTGAATTATTTACTCGCAGAGCAGCAGACAAGGGAAAGCTTGCAGCAACATCAATACTTGACACATTAGTGAGTCTTTCACTTCTGCTTTATCAGCCTGCTCATGTGCTCTCAAGTTTGCTGACCCATATTCTGGGGCTCACTGAAAAGAGCAGCCTTGAAAAGATGTGACAATCTTGTCCATGTAGAATCAAATCTGGAAAACTGAGATCTCTTTTTAACAAATCTCTTCTGCAGCCACTACAAAGATGACTCAAGAAACAGCTGGGATTTCATTTTGGATCTTCATGACCCAAAGCTGCTCACTTGTTCTGGGTATTAGGACCAAATAAATGCATGTTTCAGGAAAATATTAGTTTTAATATTTTTCCACTCTAGTTTTTTTAATTTATCAATGTTTCATTAACTTTCAGACAGAGAATGTCACACCTCTGATCTCTTCAACAAAGGTTTGTCAATAACTGAAGGAGCCAAACTCATCCCTGCTCTCCCAGCAAGGAAAGAGGCAAAGGATCTAAATGGTCAAACATCTTCCCTCCTCTCCATTCTGCAACACAGGAGGGAAGAGGCCACACCAGAGATTCCATGAAATCAGAAAAAGCTGAGAATGTACAATTTCTCCACGATTTCCCTACTGAAAAAAACCCTCTCCCAGCAAGAATTTAGAAGTCCAGAAGGACAAAACACTGGAAACAGGAATGTTCCCACAGATAACCAACAACCACAGGCTATTTTTCTTCTAATATATATCTCAAAATATGGACATTACCTCCTTCCAGATCAGCCTTGCTTCAAAGGGACAAAACCTCATTTGGCCAAATTTCATGGTTTTATTACAAATTTTTTTTGTATATAGAGAGAAATGAAAATCAAATTTTGGAGGCGGGAAGAGGGAAAAAATCCTGTATTTTCCTTGAGTCTTTCTCACTCTTTCCTGATTAAACAACTGTCAGGCCCACCAGGGTTGAACAGTGACCACATCCCTGTTTCAGAGGGAAAAACCCCCACAAAAAAGGCTGCTTGAAAGGGGGCATTTGGCCCACGGATATTTCCTGGAGTAGTTACAGAAAGGAGCCTGTTTGAGCATCTCTAGGTCACCAGCAGACAATTGAGGCACAGATGTAGAAAGAACATCGAGCTTTGGGGGATAATCAGATTTATTTTTTTCAATAAGTAGAGCGTATTATTTTCAAGTGGTTAACTGAGAATAACTCTTGCAGAAGTACAATATAACAGTAATTATTCCAAAATCAATGGCACAAAAGGGTTCATTTCAAATCACGTTATGATTGCTGGATTAAAGCAGTTATTATATAATAGGATAGCAATTACTCCACCTTAATAATTTCTGGGTTTCTGAGGGTGAAAGTGATAATACAAGCTACAGCAGGTGTCAAATTTTAGATGTGGTGGAATGAATATTCCAAAGGCTGGAAAGAAACAAACAGATTAGCATATAAAAACCACAGGCATGGAAAAGAGCTAAAAATACCCAACTACTTCACCCCTCTCGCCTTGAGCAGAAATTCAGAAGCAGCTCCCTCATGACAAAGGGCTCTGAGCACGCAGCTAAAATCACAGGGAGGCTGAAGGTTCTCATCATCCTTCTCTGGAGGAACTTCATGGCTCCTGGGATAATCAGCTTTATGGTCTGTGACTCTTGAGCAGTCAGGTGGGACAGTCTGAACTCCAAGATTTGCAGGACACCCTGAAGACACATCCCAGGCCTCCAGCACAGCTGGATTTGCTCTGGTTTGGGGTTTACATCCCTCCAGCACAGCTGGATTTGCTCTGGTTTGGAGTTTTGTCAGCTCATTTGAGGCTCCAATTCATGGAATCTCCCTCTCTGGGGATATCCCACAGCCCTCTGGACACAATCCTGTACCATCACCCTGCCTGAGCAGGGAAGTGGCACCAGGGGATCCCTGTGGGCCCCTCCAACCTGACCCATCCTGGGATTTGATATAAAAGCACCCCCAAACACAAGGTTATTCCTGGGTTTCTTACTCCCCAAACACAAGGTTATTCCTGGGTTTCTTACTCCCCAAACACAAGGTTATTCCTGGGTTTCTTACTCCCCAAACACAAGGTTATTCCTGGGTTTCTTGCCCCACCTTGTCTCATTACTTTTTAATCCCAAGCTCCCTTCTTTTTTTCTTTAAATACCGGGTGCAAACTGCTTTTTAATTACATTATGAGAGCAGCACTTTTTCAGGTGCCACCTTAAATCCTGCTTGGAAGACTTAGAAAGAAGTAAAGGAGAAACAGGCCTCTTGACAAGCTTTTCCAATTCCTCTCTGTTCTGTGGTAGCTTTTCCCTTTTTCCCAGCTCCTAAAAGAAATCTGTGTTAATAGGCCCAAAAAAATTGGGGTTTTTTTACAGATTCAGGACCCCAGAAAGAAGAATTTTTTTTTTCCCTATTTTCCTTAGAGGAAAGATTCCATCTGTGCCTCAGGGCACCATCAGTTCCCAACAACTGCAGCACTAAGGTAGAGCTAAATACACAACTGCCTGATTAGTCTTTAAAATCGAGTTCTCTTGGTATTACAAACTAAATGGCAAGTCCAAATGAAGTCCACCTAATTCCTAAAGAACAAATATTTGAGCCCTGTCAAGGAATGCAAAGTCCCTTTGGCAAGGGAAGCAGGCACTGAGGTTCAATACAGGTAAATGTGCAGAGTTTAATACAGTTAAAGCAAGGAAAAAGGAAAGTCTCTTAAAAAAGATAGGTTTGTATTGATTGTAAATTCACTAAATGTAGTTCAACACACGAGTTTTTGCCCAGTCCTGTCAAAACAGGGAAATACAGAGGAAAAGCAGCCCTGGAAACACAATCAGGCACGTACACCATGGAGGTTGGAGTGATCAATCAATACAGAATCACAACCTGTTAATGACCAATAAACTGATTGGCAAGAAAGCTCCTGAGCAATTGGAGTCACACACGAGCTCTGTAAAACTGGAGAAAAGGAGTTATGGGAATAAAGAATGGGCTTTTCCACCCTGAAGAAAATGGAGCCTGTGTGATTTATTCCAGTGGAGACCCTTGCAGATGAGCAAGCAGGGCAGCAAAACCCAGCCCCAAGCCTGTGATTAATTAATGATCCAGTGTGAGACTTGCTCCTGTTCCCTGCATGATCCCAAGAGCTGTTCCTGGTGGTGAGGAGCTGGGATGAGGCCCCAGCAATGCCCAGAAGCCACAGCAGGGCTGCCCAGAGGTGCCAAATCCCAGCCCCAAAGCTCTCACCGAGTTCTCCAGCTCAGGAAAAGCTGCCCCATCCCTCCCAGCACAGCAAAAACCACTGTGCTAAAAAGGGTTTCTCAGTGCTTTCAGCAGAGAGATTAAACATTAAAGCAGACAGCGGTGGTACAAAATATTAATGCAGCATAAATAAGCCCCTTATTATCACAAAAGCATATTAACCATTCACCTCAGCAAAATTCTTCTCTCATCTCTCTGCCTGCCTTCATCACAGCAGCTGCTCTGGCTGATATAGGCCAATTCCTCCTAATTTCATGTTGAATTTCCTTGTGCTAAAACACTGAAAACGTGGCATAAAAATCTCCGAAGAAATCTTCAAAGTGCTACACAAAGCTGGCAAATAAAGTGCATTACAGATTATTCCCCCCAGCCTAAACTGAGGTAAAACATCAGCATAAACAAAAGGTGAAATCAGAAGGACTTCCAGATAAATATTTCTCCATTACCACTCACAGAGCAAAGCATCACAACACACCCAGTTACTGGACAGCTTGGAGAAATGTATTACAGATGGTACAGAAATACCCATTCTACTGAAATAGCTTCACAGGGCAAGAGATTTTAGCAGGCTACTCCCAAAAAATAGATTCCCAAAGATCAATGGCAGCAAGATGCCACAAATTTTGATGGCTTTTGAAGCATTAAGCCAAGAGCCTTAAATAAGTCCTCAAATATTCCTCAGAAATTCAAAATACTGAGTAACACTAATGCACTAATTTTTTTCCCCTGCACCTACACCCTTTATAATCAGCAAATTCTTCATCCCTGGGGACAAGAGGCTGATCCTGAAGCAGCTGACAGGACAAGAGAAGTCAGCCCACCTCTGACCAAAACACCTCATGCCTGTCCCATCTCTTCCCCTTCAGAGGAACTCTCCATTTATCAGGAACTCTTCTAGGGCAGAGATAATTTTTGTGGTACCACCAGATGGTCCAGTCCCACTGAAACCAGGAAGAGCAAATGTTTCCCTAAACATCAGAGGGAGAAGTTGGATGCTGTGATGTTCAGCCAGGAGAACTCCCCTGGCCCAGCAGCCATGGCCCAAGCTGAACTTCTGCTTTGAAGCCTCCAAAGCCAAAAAGGCTGCTCCACCAGGACCTGAGGAGTCTTATTTCCCAATTTTTGGGACCTAAAGGAAGGAAATTGTATTGGGAAGGAGTTGATTCTTCTAATTTTCACTGCATGTGCAGTGCCTGAAAGCTCCCAGCTGGGGAATAAGTGCAGAAGAAAAATAAAAGCAGGGGTTTTGCTGTTACAGGCATTTTTCCATGGAAAAGAGTCCAGCAAGGGACTGCTCTGCATCTTATTGTGTCCACATGAGGCTTTTTCCACATCCTGATCATGGATTTTTTTCCCTCATTTTCCTTTCATTGCCTCATCACAAAGCTGAGTGACAAGAACACTGCACTGGCAGGTAACACCTTTTATCACCAGGCCACTGCTCCAGCTCCAGTCCTCTTCCTACAACTCCCTCCAGCCCAGGAAAGGCAAAATTTGGTGGGAATCCACACAAGGGAAACCTCCTTCCTGCAGCAGAGGAGAAAGCAGCACCCAGCTCCTGTCTGATAGCAGCTCACAGAGACCCAGGAGGCCCCAGGATCTCCTGGCACAGATCCTGGGAATGCTGAGAGCCACTGGGATTACTGAATTTAGCAGCAATGGGCAGGGCATCCCTCCTGCAGCAGCCACCAGACAGTAACATCCCATGGGGGAGAAATACATCCTCAATCTCCTGCTCAGAGAAAGATTTTTCCAGAAAAAAAAAGGCAAAAAACAAAAACAAACAAATAAAAAAACAGAAAACCAAACTAACCAAAAAAAAACCAAAAACCCAATCCAGACTCCTTACCTCAAAAGCAGCAATTGTCCCATTCCCAGGAACAGGCCAGCAGGAATATCCAATCCTTCTGTATCCATCAATCCATGGATTCCATGGATTCCACACCCCCAATAAACAACTCTGCTTCATCTTTCCCTCCTCCCTCCCTTCCTTCTCTGCTAAATTCTCTTCCCACAGCACCTCCTTCCCAAGGGGCAGCAGCTGTTCCTGGTCTGCAGCGCAGATCCCACAGGTGGGAGGGATAACAGAGGGAATTCCTACAGATTTTGGGAGTTCCATGTACCCCACAGCCCTCCTGGAAGGGCAAAGAGCCCCTCCTGACACTCTGCAGGGTGTGTTTAGGGATAAAAGCCTGGATCTAAGTGGAATGACAGGGAATTCCATGGGATCTCAGCAGGTTTAACAGGAGCAGGTGCTGCATCCTGCTCTGGGTTCCCACAGGAGGGACATGGACCTGTTGGAGGAAGCCACCAATGTTCCAACAATATTCCAATATTCCAGTAGATCACGGTTAAAAAATTGTCTGTTTGTGCTCCTGGTTTTTCTCTGTCTCTGAGTTTTGCTGTATTACAGAATGGCTTTAAAATTTCATTATTCCCTGTCCCTCTCTTGCCCTGAACCCCTGATATTTGTGTTATTGATCCACACTTGTGCTCAGCCTCACACCCAGCACCTTTTCCTCAGCGGAAAATCTCTCTCGTTTACTGAGGTCTCCAGCTTCAAACCATTGCCAAGCACATCCCAGATTCCTTAAATAACACCATTGCAGGGAAGAAAAATCCAGAATTAATTCCCTTTACAAAGCCCTACATGGAGGGCATGTTGAGTCTTCTGAAGGATCCATGACCTGAACTGGCTGCAAATTCCAAAGGTCTTGGGGGCACTGGAACTGCTGATTCCTCTCCCAGAGCAGGAGTGGTTATTGCTAAATTTGGGTCTAAATTTGAAGGGGTTTTCATCTCTCCTCAGCTTCTTCTTTTTCAGATCCTTCCTTTTTTTCATTGTCATGCAGGGAAGTCAAACTCCTGTGCTGTGAAATTGCAAACTGTTTCCATGGAGATGATTAATATGTTCATAAGTCCCCAATAATTCATTCACTGCGGGACCACTGAGGGTGAAATGTTGGCTGGCAAAAGAAGCTGCTTTTAGAAACAGATTTTTTTTCCCCTTTTGTAATAACCCAAATTAAGAAACAAAACAATTAAATACAGGCAATGCAAGCAACATTAATATTTTCAATTATTGTGTCTCCTTTATGGTGTTCAAGTCTCATCCCAACAGTTTTAACTTTAGTAAATATTAAGGTATATCTTGTCATCAAACCTTTCAATAATTAAAAGGTGAAGCAATGATAATTAAGGTATGTAGATGGTGGATTATTGTTATTTCCATAATTCCATCCTGTGAGAGGCACTCTGGGGCAGCTGGCTGATAATAATTCCCCTTCAGGATCAGGATTGTGCCTTAAACAACTGCCCAGGTGTGACAGGAATCATCTCCTGCTTGTGGAACTGCTCAGCTCCAAGGGGAACTCGTGGCAAACTCTGATTTTTGATGGACAGCAGCGCAGACAATCCTGTCCTCAGCCAGGATTGAGCCTTTTCAAAGAGTTTAATGGGAACTGGAGCAGCTGTCAGTCCTTTGGAACAGCCCTGTTTTTAAATAAGTCAGAGTTTTGCTTAGACTCAAACACAAACAGAGATACAAAATTAAACACATTGGGTTTTCACTCAATTTGACCTCAAATTATTAAAAAAAACTGTTAAAAGGGGGAAAAATAAAGACTCAATTGTCATATTAGAACAGTCATTAAAGAGGAAAGTAAAAATACCTGAGAGCTTTCACACATTTTACCGTTTTTATTGCATCCCCCCTTTTGAATGAATCATTTTCTACTAAAGCTGTGATGCTAAAATTCAGCCAAACATCCTGGGATGTGAGAGACAAGCAGAGCTTCTCCACTTACTTAATATAGACCTCTCAGCTGATGGCAGAGCTGGAAAAACTCACTTCAAAGCACACGGGCAGAGATGAAGGGCTGCATGTGGAAGATGGAAATGCTCATACCAGTCCAGACCCTCCAAAGAAGCAGAAGCAATTAATTTTAATTAGATTAATTAAAAGTCATTTGAAATTTCACACTGCACTTTCGACACCCTGGTTTTACCTGGTTTGACCCCAGGAGATCTCAGGGGTTTGGGGCAAAACTTGGGACTGAAGCGGCAGGAAATGAAGGTGTTTGTTTTCTCATTTTGGAGGTGGCAAAAAGCATCACAGGGGGACCTCACCGGTCCATTTCCCAAGCTGGGTCTGCACAAAAATCTTGTGGTGCCTGTCTTAGTTTAAAAAGCCAGGTGTCTGCTAAGGAAGACAGAAGCCTTCCTTGAAATGGAAAATGAAAACCCACTCCCGACGAACTGTTATAATTTTGAAATTGAGGGGCTCTCAGGCAGAGATACGGGAGCTGGAATTAGGGAAAAAATAAAATTAAAATAAAATGGAATAGTACAAAACAGCACTGCCAGAGTGAGTGCAGGAGCTGACCCCTGTGGGTCAGGGTGTGGCACAGTCCCATTCCATGGTGGCTGCTCCTCCTGCAGTGCCAGGGGTGGCTCTGGTGGAGCAGGGATCCTGGAGAAGGGTGGAGTTTTCCTCTGAAGCTCCAGGGGTGCTGGAGATGGGCCTGGTCTCCCTCTGGGAATGCAGGGCAGAAGAAAGCTGCTCCTCTGGGAATGCAGTGGGCAAAGGCTGCTGTGGTGTCCCAATCCTCAGATTGGATCCAGGTAGGAATGCTTGGCTCCTCCCCTGGGTGGAGCCTCTCCCAATGAGATGCTGGAATTTTATCAGCCATGCAGGGACACTCAGTGGCCATGGACAGAAGAGATCTCCTGGAGGGAAGATTGGCTGTGGGAGAGATAAAGAAAAAACTGCCCAATGGACAGCAGAGAACTGCCCCAGCTCTGACAGATGGAAAATAGAGCACACACTCCCAGCCACATCCTGCATTTCCAGCCCCCGCTTCCCACAGAAGGTTTAAGGGAGACACTCCAGGCCAGGATGGGGCAAATCCCATTCTCTGTCAGAAGAAAAGGCTGGAACCAACGCCTTGGATCCTCTGTATCCAAATCCATCATGTTTTCTGCAAGTCTGAGAGACTTTGGGAAAAGTCTGGTTGTAGGAGAGCTGGGTTAAATTCCCAGAGAAATTTTTGTATTCTCTGGGAAATTTTTGTATTTTTGTATATATGGTGAGCAGCTGAAGGTGTGTTTTTATTTTAGAATACAAAATTCTGGAATTCTGAGGAGTGGCTGGCAAAACTCTGCCGTTCAAATTCTACAGGTATAAACTCCTGCAGAAATTCCCAAATAACATTGACACAACTTCACAGAGCTGCAGCAGCGCAGGATTTCCCTCCTGTTGGAGTAAATGGAGATTTTTTACAAAAGTAAAATCACTCTAGAGTTGCAGTGCCCTTCCTCTAACAGTGCAGATATAAGTACATAGCCAGAGTAAGGGCAATGTAATCAAATTGAAATATATTCTTGTTTGACACTTTCATTTGCTTTCTCCTGTTTCTTTCCACTGGAAAAGGACTTTTTACAAGGGCGCACAGCTGTAGGATGAGGGGGAATGGCTTTAAGATGAAGCAGGGTAGATTTAAATTAAATATTAGGAAGAAAATTTTCCCTCTGAGGGTGGAGAGGGACTGGAATGGAATTCCTAGAGAAGCTGTGGCTGCCCCTGGATCCCTGGAAGTGTCCAAGGCCAGGGTGGATGAGGCTTGGAGCAGCCTGGGACAATGGAAGGTGTCACTGCCCTGGCAGTGGTAGAATGGAATGAGCTTTAAGGTCCTTCCATTCTGTGACTCAGTGATCCCTTCAAACCAGTGATTCCATGGGATTTCAAGCCACACAGGGAAAGAGAGTCCACACTTGGCAGCTTCTCTCAAGCCCTGGGAGCAGATTCTCTAGTTCCCATTTTCCTGTTCCTGCCCAGCATTTACAGCCTGTTAACACGGAGTGCAAGGATTTCGGAAAAAATGGGTGGGGAAAGGGATGAATTCAGTGCTGCCCCAAAGTCAGCCAGGGCAGCAGCTGCTCTGGCTCCAGCCCTGATCCTGCTGCAGTGGAGCAGGGCCAGGGAGATTCCTGCTCTGCCCATGGGCTCTCATCCATGAGGTTTGGATGGGAGCTCCTGGCTCATGGGTGAAAGGCAAATCCAAGCTCCAGCTGCAGTTAAATGCTGTGCTGGGTGATCCAGCTGCTGTGCCAGGAGCAGGGAACAGCCTCCACATCCAGCAGCAGCCTCCAAAACCCAGCTCAGAGGGGGCTGCACCTGGGCCACGCTCATTTGGGAGCATCCCATCGACTGCATGGACAGGGCACGGGGCCCTCTGGAAGCACAGGGTTCCAAAATCCAAAGGAGGCATCTGTTAAACAGCCTAAATTTCTCTCCTTTTTAAGGCTTTTAATTTCTCTCTTCTTTAAGGCTTTTAATTTCTCTCTTCTTTAACGCTTTTTATTTCTCTCCTTTTTAAGGCTTTTAATTTCCCTCTTTTTTAAGGCTTTAAATTTTTCTCTTCTTTAAGGCTTTTCATTTCTCTCTTTTTTAAGGCTTTTAATTTCTCTCTTCTTTAAGGCTTCAAATTTCTCTCTTTGTTGAGGCTTCAAATTTCTCTCTTTGTTGAAGCTTTTCATTTCTCCATCTAGAATTTGACCTCAGTTCAGCCTGTCAGATTTAAGTTTTCCTACCTAAAAATGTTGGGAATCTACCCTTTATCCTGGGATCACATTCCCAAAACCTCCCATTTGGGTGTGATAAGCACATACTCCTAATTAAGCAGCACTTTTTAAGCAACATTAAAGCTGTTCAGGATCCTTTAATTCCCAGCTTGGGATGACTCTGGGAAGTTCCTGATCTCCATCCCTCGTTGATGAGGCTGAGCTATGGCACAAACCACAAATGGAAATCCAATTCCTGGCCCTGCTCAGCTGAACTAGGATCATGGAACCACCTCAATGGCACGGAATTAACAGCAATAAATGCTATTTCTGCTGGCCATTGTTTCCAGGTTCAGGCCTGGGTTATCCACTGGTGTGAGGAAAATCTGCAGGACTCTTGAAATAGGCTCTAGCAGCTCAGTGAAGAGGGAAGGCTTTGGAAAACCCTGTCCCAGTTTGGATTGATCCTTAATTTTACAGCTTTGTGTTCTTCTCAATGAGCTGGGTTGTTTTGTAACTCAAAGTCTTCATTCTCTCAGCTTCAAATGACTTCTTTAAATGTAATTTTAATTGGGCAGGTTGTCTAAGATCGCCTGCCTAAATCTGATTTTTGTTGCTAATTCTTTTTTTTGGCCTGTTTTTGCAGCTTTTTTCCTGCGTATATTAAAGACCAGCAGCAAACAAACTCAGTTTTAATAGCATGTAAAATTTGGCTTTAATGAAGAGAGACAAGAATGCTGCTGAACCCTTCCAGAAAAAAAAAAAAAAGAAGGCCTGAGTTCCCTCCTTAAGTTTCTCAGCAAAACTTAATCAAACCCATGAGGGAAAAAAAAAGGCAAAAAATCTCATAGTATTTTTTTTTTAAATCCCAAATTTCAGGTAATTTTCCACCTCTTCTCCAGCCCAGTTTCATTTAGGTAGATGAGATCTGTGAGCCTCCTGCAAAAGAAAGTACTTTTAGCAATTTTTTATGACAAGATGAAATTCACCTTTAGTGGTACCTCAGCACTTCCTGAGCTGTGGAGAAGTTGTCACTCAGAGAGAGAATTTCAGGTCTAATTACCTCCACCAAGAGGAAAATGTGTCCTTACAAGCATAAAGTGAGCAGCAAATACATTTATTATAACAAATCACCCAATAACGCCGCCAGCACAAGGAGATTGGGTGCTGGGATGACACGATATCATTTCAAAGAGAAAATACAATTCTTATCAACCACCCAGCAGCTTTTAAAACAGATTTACTGATGGGGACAAGCTGTGTGTAAAACAAGGAGCTCGTAGTTGGCTGCTCCTTCCATATTTTATTTATAGACTCCCCAATTTGCCAGTTAACCACACAATCTGTCTTGGAAATGTTTAATAAAACTGCTGCTCTCTCCTAGTTCATTTTGCTGGCTGAAATTCCATGAATTGTTGCTCCCAAAATTGGACCCTTGGTGATTTATGAGGACAATGACTGCTTGCTGCTCACCTCAAACAGGCAGGGAAAATAATTGTTATTCATTTTTATGCTTTCATTTATTTTTCCTCTCTTCAAGCACTGTCTCCTAATGTTTCTTAAAAATATGAAATTTTAGGAATGGAAAGAGTTACGGTCTCCTGTCCAAGGGCTGATGTTGAAATGTGCTTGATGGTCACAGGTTCCAGGGGGAGCCAAGGGAATTAAGGATCTGGATCAGCCCTGGATCCTGGGCATAATGGAATTATCCTCTCTGATGGCTTTTAAAAGACTAAATGAGGCTGCACCGAAAAAATACAACCTTTTTAATCAATATTTGTCTCTAATGCAAAAGTTCACACTCTCCTTTGAACTGATAAGGAAGGGAATGAAGACACCAACACTGGCAGCTCTTCCTGGATCTCCAGGAGTCATTAAAATCCCACATCTAATCCCTTTGATTAAATTAAATAAAAGATTGACCCTCCAACTGTAAAATTAGCTACCAAAAGCAGGGAGAGGACTGTGATTAGCAGGGGTGAGTTTCTATTTGTGCTCCCACCTCAAAAACTTTATAGGACAATCCTAGATGAAGTTATTTTTTCCCAAAAAATTCCCAGCTACTGCATTGATCTGCAAAAGGGGAATGAGTTCCCTGCATCAAATTCCAGTGTAAATTTTCAGGGGAAAATGAGCCTGTAAAATTCTTGGATTTCATTTTAATATTTTTCCCCTACAAATCGTTACAGGAGAGCTGGATTGACACAAGATCAGGAGTTGGAAGGGAAAATAAAATAGAATATGCAGGCCTGAACTGGGTCTCAGAGACCCTAAGCCAGAGAAAACAGGGAAAACCATCCCTACAGATCTTCTGTGTGTGATTCATGATCATTTTGAAGGCTTTATTCATCCTGGCAAAGCCACATTTTTTTGACAATTATATATTGAATTCCTCATTGGAGTAAGCTCCCAAATATTCTGTGCCTGGGATTCCTAAAAAGAATCTTAAATATTGATAAAGAATGTCAATATCTGAGAGTATGAGAAGATTTCAAATTTGGTTTGATGGGTTTGGCATTTGAACTTATCTCCTTCCTGCATGGTGCATTTGCTTTTGGAAAATGCCTCACAAACATCCAATTTTCAGTGTTACTGTTAATAATGGGAACTGCAGTGATGGAGATGAGGCAAGGATTTAATTTCATCACTATATAAAATATATAAAATATAAATTTGAGACAGTAAACATTCTTGGATAAAATTGAGCTTGGGATACTCAAAATATTTTAATTCCAAGTAGCAAAAAATGCTGAAGCAGAGGAAAGGAAAGAGGGAGAGAGAGAGGAAAAGGAGCTCAAACACCAAAGTATTTTTTAAAAAATCAAACCCAAACTGAGTCAATTAGTGCCATCCATGCCATTCATATTAATTAAAAAATGCTTATCACCAGATTATATTGCTTGTTTGCACCGTCCTTACTTCATTAGCGCTAATTTGAAGTAATTACGACTGATATGTGAAATATTTAATTAAAAGATTTATCTGCTTCTATTGTCATGTTTCTGGAGCATCTGCAGCGTTGTCAGGACTACAATTCTACCTCTGGACCTTCTGGGAGCCTTCCAAGTCTCCTCTGTCTGTTTTTATCCTGGGTTGGAGTCCAGCCACCCAGGAAAGGATCCAAACCTCAGACTTCACCTTCCTCTCAAGAAATCCATACCCTGAGGGGAGAACTGATGTCTTCTTACCCTGATTGCTGAGAAATTGAGATGCAGGCAGTCCCACAGATATTCCCTGTCTCCCTCCAGCACTCTCCTCTTCCCTTTGGACTCATCCACCAGATTCAGCCAAGTTTGACCGACCAGGAAATGCAATTTCTTTCCTCCAGGTTTCACATGTGGGCACAGAAAAGGGCTGTGCATCAATGCCCTCCCTCCTGAAATTTTTCCTAAACTCCAGCCTGAACCTTCCCCTGAGGCCAATTCCCCTTGTCCTATCACCTGGGAGAAGAGGCTGACCCCCAAATTCCACTGTGCTCCATTAAAAGGCTCATTGTTGGTAAAGTACTTCTGTTTTCTGTTCCAATATCCCATAAACTCTATTATTTTATATTAAATACAGCCCAGTGATTACTCTGCCCATGCTCCTGTCACCCTGTAACCACCAGCACTGTTTTATGGGTGTATTTTGAGAGCTACACTTTGAAAAGATTCTTTTCATTGTGTTACAGGACCAATGATTCCTATAAAATTGGTTCTTTTTTGCAAACCACACCACATAACTTGGTCACAAGGCAGTGCCAGGCTTCAGGATCTCTCTCAGGCACAAAATGAATGATCTGAATCATCGACTGCAGCTTGGCTAAACCCAGCTCTTCACACTGGTGAGGGAAAAGTGCCTTTTATAATCTCATAAACTGGGAGGCTGAAATTATCACTGCAGTTGTCAAGAGCTTTATAGAGATTAAATCTCCTCCATGATAGACTGGTAGCAAAGCTGAGGGTTGGTTTATGAGGGAAAAAAAGCAACCATAAAGAGAGAATTGGCCTCGCTCGCTCTCCCCAAACCGTGTTTGAAAACTCTTCCTGGCAGTCCTACAACAACAACAACAAAAAAGCACAAAACCACAAAGAAATGAATTGTTTCTTCCTCATTTTGTCCTTCCTTATCAAACATTTGCTACAGGGAGCATCACCCCCTGCAGGATGATATGTCTTCGATGGGAATTGGGAACTTTTCCAGGGAAAGAAGTGCATGTTCAGTAGTGGGGTAGTCCTGAGGTTAAATCTTTTCACCTTGGCTCAAGGGTGAGGCAGTGCCTTGGGGCAGGGGGGGTCCCTTCAGCTGCCACATTTTTTTAAAAAAAAGCTCATGAGGAAATCAATTTTAAGGCAGAGTAAGCAGTTTGGATCACAGAACCACAGGAAGGAGGTTGCTGGAAGGAGAAACCTTGGGAGTAGCACAAGAGGTGCTGAAAGATTTGTTGGTCAAGGTCTTGCTTTGATCCAGCTCACTCCACATGGGGAATTACATTTATTTATTCAGATAATCACTTGGAATTTGTTTTTTATCGCCCCCTGGATAAATCCATCGGAAATCAGTCTGACATCCAGCTGAAGAAAAGAGAGCATTGTCCAGTTGGAATTCTTCATCCACATGGTGGGGATCAATAAAGGGGGTTGCAATTAACTCAAGATAAAGTGGAATGAAAAACCTTCCCCAAACTCACAGGATGCTTTTAATGGAAAGTTGTGGTTGATTATTTTTGTTAAAGGACAGGGAGACTGTCAAGTAGCCCAAATCCATATCTCAGGAATTATTTAATGGTGGATATTCCCAGCAGATGCTGAACACAGCTCTTCCAGAGATAATGAAAGAAAACTAATCAAAGCAAAGCTTTAAAAATGAGAAAAACAGACCTCCCAAACTCCATTCTCAACATCCTCACCCTATAATACAGCTTCTTAAATCAAAGAAACTGAGACTTTTTTGACAGAATCGACACCATCTGTAAATTCATGCAAAAAAAAACCCAGTCACTTTCCTCCAAAAAGTTCACATTTGGATTACTTTTCCTTCATGTTAACTTTCAAATAAGCCTTCCTCCTGCATCCAGCCAAAGCCTTTACTCTGACATTGCCTTGAGATGCTCTGGCTGTTAGTAATAATAAGGACAAGTGAGAAATTATTAAAAGAGATTTATTGAAAGTGACTGAATGCTCCAGGGTACCATAGGAGGAGGTTCGATCCTCAGAACAATTTTATACAGCATATTGAGGCTCTTCAGACTTTCAACTTACAAAAAAAATAAAATGGAAAGTTTCTCCTGATTCAGAGCTACTTTGACACAGCTTCAAAGCAGCAGCATCTCAAAGCAGCGTTGAAGGAAAAATGGAAGTATTTTACAATGACAGCTCTAATATCTGAACTCAGCCTAAAAGCTGTCAAATAAATTAATAGTGATCTAGCAGCTCTGGTAGGGAACCTTCTCATGTACAAATGGCCTTGGGTTTTAGCCTGTTTTTTTAGGACAATGTATTTGTAGAGGAATTTAGGAAATTTTTGTTTGTGTTACCAGTTTGTGGCACGACAAAGCCACCCAGTAATTGTTGACTACAATGTGACATGCTAAAAACATTTAAAAATATGATTATCCAACTTATCTGAGCAGCCTGGTGTAGTGAAAGGTGTCAAGCTTTTACATGTGTAATAATTAACGTGGCTAAGTTTAAAATCAACTTGCACAAGGGAAAAATTAATTGAAAAATTATCTCCCAAATCCATTTTATTTTCAAAAGGACAGAAGGAGAAAATCTTTGCAATCACATCCTGCAGAAAGTGTCTGTTCCTTGGATTTCTGTTACGGGACTGCCCTGGATTTAATGCAACTACAAATCAGTTCCTGGGCTTTGACATCCAATATGAATTTTGTTATATCAAGACTTTGAGGGCTCTGCAAGTGAGGAGCTTTTAGGATTATTTGGACATTTTGGAGTTTGTTTTTACCTTCCAGCTGCGTCCAAGGCCTGTGGAGGCAGATTTCCAAGAGTTCCTGGTCTTTGTTGGGTTCATGTGGACGTTTCCCCAGCAGAGAAAATTCTCCCAGTGATTTTCACTCAATTCCCAGAGCCCAGAGCTCGCTGAACCTCTCAGGGGAAGCTCAGGAATGCCACAGCCAGCAATTAATTTTCTTGGATGCAAATTTTTCCACACTTGGGATGCTTCTCCCACGAGCCAGAGTCGGATGGGTTCCTGCAGAGGTGTTGGAGCTCAGGTGGGATCTGGAGCTCCCAGCCAAACCAGCAGCCCAATTAATCTTCATCTGCCTCTATGCTCCCTGTTACCTTAAATTTTATGGGTCGCACCAGAGGATCTGGGTTGTTGAATTTTAATATTAGAAAAAATTAATTATTTCAGGATGAAAACGTAGAGAACTGGTTTGGCTTTTAGCAAAAAGCCAAAAAACCTCCATCCATGCTATTAACTAATTCCTTGAGGGCTTTTGGACCTCATGTCCAACTCCTTGCTTTAGCTTCACTTACCTTACCTGTCTGACTCTCCCCAAATCCAGAGTTCAGCCCAATTCCTGAGTCAGGGCTTGGAGAGCACAACCATCATCCTCCAGCTACAACAACAACTCCTCTTTTTCCAACAAAACCTGTGGAGATAACACCTTCAAACAGGCTTCAATGAGAAAAATGAAATCTCTTTGGGTTGTGTTTTACCTCAGTTTAAAGGGAAATTATTCCCCAATAATTTATTGGAGTGACTCTCTGCAAACAATATTAGCTGAAAGAACTGCACTTCATTATCTTTATAATAAAAACACATAGAATTCAGGGTGCCTTAAAACTCTTTTGGACAGCACCACCCTGTGTTGATAATAGGATGTGAAACCAATGCTTTGGGACTCTCAGGAGGAAAATGATTTATTTATAAAGCACCTTTTCTCTCTTAAGTGACACTGAATCATTCCAGGTCACAGGTAATTAAAGCACAGGAAATGAAGGATGGGATTTAAGAGCTGGACTTGCTTTACTTAGCAAAGAGCCCCACAGATCTCAAAATCATGGAGTTATTTATGTTGGAAAACACCTTGGAAATCATCAAGTCCAACCTCATGAAAGGTCATGAATCAACTGTGTAAATACAGCAGTCCAAAACTCAAATCACTGCAAAAGGCACAAAACTGGGTTATTCTTTAGAAATCCTCTCTGACAGCTCCTTTTTGGTTTTTGTTGTTTTTTTTTAATAAATACACTCAATTTTTCCATAAAGATAAATAAATAAATTAAAATGCTCCATAAATTAATATGTACCAGTGAACATCCTGGGAGCACTGCAGCTCTACCAAGCCGTAACTCCCAGCAAAAAGAAATTTGGATGTCTTATCTAGACCTGCTTGTTATCATTGATCCTGGGAGTGCCAGAACAGCACAGGCAGTGATCTGAAAACACAGGGAAAAAAAAGCCCACACAGAACCCGAAGCGCTTTTCAGCTGCATTTGAAAAAGATGCAGACAATGAAGTTTTTTTTTCCCTTTACCTGGCGAGGGATGATATTTCAACTATTTGATCTGAGGAAAGGAGGCATCTGCTTGAAAATCCAGCAGCCAACGAGGCTTGTTATACAAGCAAGGTTGTTTTCTTCAGTGGTTTTTGAGAGCAAACTTTCCCCCGCGAAGGCTGATGACAAACGAGCTCCGTGCTTTGACATCTGCTGCACAAGCTGAGTTGGCTAAATTGAATCCCCTTCTGTCTCCTCCAAACTGCCTTGATTTGGGAGCAAATAGGGAAAAGAGGCTTTTCTCTGCCTGTTTCAAAGCTTTCCCAAAGAGAATCACAACTGACGGGAAATGCAGTTTGCGAGTTAAAGAGGAAAAGCGGGAGTGGGGAATTAACGCACGGAATTTGGGAGGTGAGTTCTCCTCTGGAAATGTTTATGTATTTCCAGATCAATTTGGAGCTTGCCCAGCCTCTCCTCTGCCTTTCCCCTTTGCAGCATAACAAAAAAGCTGAAATTAAGAGCCACTGCTCATCTAGAGCAGATTTGGAGGGGAAAGGTGACAGAAAAGTGAGGATACCATGAAGAGGTCTCAGGTGAGAAAGGTTCCCTGCAGAAATGACAGGACACAAGGAATTCATGCCATCTGCTCACTTCCACAATTCAAGGGGTTGTGTTGTTTTCTAAGCTGTTTTAATTGGGTTTTTTTTTTCTCCTTCAAGGACTGCCTAGAGAGGTTTGGAGTTCCCATCCCTGGAGGTGTCCAAGGAGTGACTGGACTGGGCAGGGTGACAAGGTGGGGATTGGGCACAGCTTGGACTCGATGATCCAGGAGGGCTTTTCCAACCAAAACCACCCTGCAATTTCCTAGTTTGTCTTTTGCCACTTTTCACTTTTCAGACTTTTGACCAAATCTGCTCCTATTTCCCTGCCAAAGCATTTTAAGCCTTCAGGAGTGTGGGGGACACTAAATATTTTGGTTTGTGCTCTTATGAGAGACTCCATGCTGTCCCTGTGTTCTTTTTCCAGCCCTGTTTCCCAGTTTGAGCTGCACTGCTGTTATTTTCCCTGAGCTACTCTGTCAGGACTTTGACTCATCATTTTTGGCAATCAGAAAAGATTGTGAAGGATTTCCTCCCCAGCTGGGGCAAGGTCTGGAGCCCAGGAATGAGCCCAAGCCAGCTGGGCTGTGTGAAACCTTCTGTGCACATGAGAATGAATCCCCCTCAAGTTGATTTTTCAGTTATTGGAAAAGGTGTTTAAATACAAAACAAGGAGCCTGAGATTGTATGAAAAGATCTATTTTGTCCCTTTGGAAATCAATTTATTGCTCAGAGCTGCTATTTAAGTTGATGTTTGCTTTTCAATCCCATCAAACCACTCCAGGATACTCAGTGTCCTATCACACTCAGTCTGTGGGATTTTAGGGATGCTGGGAGGGAGGATTGGAGGGATGCTCAGAGAGAGAATCTGCTCTGCAAGGGGAGCAATGAATTCCAATAGTTTTACACCTCCAGTCCTCTGGCATACATCATGGGAATGTTAAAAAATACAAAATAAGAATCATATTTTTTTTAAAAAAGAGTAATTTGAATCATTTGGGGGGGGCAGGCTTTGCACAAAACCTGTCCAAATAATTCCAACCAGCAGCAAATTGAGTCCCAACTCACACCCAGCCACTTTCTGCTTGTGGTGCCTTTTTATGGGGTGACAAAATCCAGAGGTAATTCCAGTTTTTCCATGGGAATTTGGTGTCACAACGTGGATATTCTGTTCATTCAGTGGGGTTTCAGGTGAATTTAGATCAGCCCTGGGCACCCAGGCCAGGCTGGATCAATCCAGCCCTGTTTGTGTCAAAGGCACTGACAGCGGCTTGAAAAGGGCTCAATAAACAACTTCTTTCTGAAAGACAAAGTCAGCCCTCAAAGGCAAAGTTTTGCAGGCAGTTTCTTAAGAAAGTTAGCCAGGAAAAACTGACTTTATTAATTATTCAGCTCATCTATTTGACTCCGAGTTAAATAGCTCCATGCATTCTCTAAGTAGGCAAAAATCACCTGAAAATTCCTTTTAAATTCTGCTTTTCTGCTCAGGAGTGGGGTGTGCTTGATCAACACCTGAAATAAAAAAATATATTTTTGAACTAAAAAGAATCCAAATGCCAGGAAGTCATCTGCAATAAACATGGCTTTTCCTATGATACATGAAATTAAACAGCAAGAAATATGGATTGAGAATACAAATTAGTTCTTTGTAGAGAAATGGGGTTGGACCAAACAAATTTATCAGCACTTCCAGTCAAATGACATTCAGATTTGTATATGAACAATGTTTGCTTAGCAGGCTGAGTTATATTTTATCCCAAATGAATGTAATTAATCCAAATTTAAGTAATTTCTGTTACAAATACTCATCCACCACCAGTTCTGTTTTATTCCTTTCAATCCCTCCCTGTGCTCATCTTCTTGCTCTCACTGTCCCCTTGCATTGCTTCCCATCATGTTTTTATCCACTAAACCAACTCTATACCTATGAAAACATTTAAATAAGGCTCTAATTTTCAATTTCAGCCAAATTTTGCTGTCCCTTTCCCCTTTGTTGAATAAAATCCCTGCCTTCCAGGTGTGCATCCCACCTTCCATCTGCACCAGCTTCTCCAGCAGAGCCCCAGACATGGATTTGTTCCCTGTTCAGACACTCCACAATCATCAAACAGAGCAGCCACCTCCTATCGACAAAAAATCTCCACTTGCAACTAAGAATGTCAATTATTCAATATTTCAGGATTCTGTCTTAAGCTCTGCCAGAAGTGTTACTTCCACAAGTGACAGAATCTGGCTTCTCCCCAGCTCCACAAGAGGCAAACACCAAAGGCCACTTTTTGCTGATGCAGTTGGAAGGATTTGGAGCATAATTAAAAAGCCAAAAGGATTTCAGAAAGTTGGAAGGAAAGGTAAGGAGGGTAAAAACAAAACAATTCAAAAATATAAATCTGGGGTGGGGGGGAATGCAGTGCTCTATATTCTATTTTTTTTAATTTTAGTTTTATAAATAATACAATTTTCCTCCTCTGATGCTCTCTGGGCATGGATGATCCTGAACAAGGGTTATTGGAATCAGGTGGCTGCTCTCATCCCAAGGCAGGGATTTAACACAATCTGGGGTGGTTTTCATGTTTTATTGGAAGAGACAAGGAGAGTTTATGTGCTGGGTTAACACCAGGCAGCAATTTCCAATGAGGAGTCTCAGCTCTCCTGCCTGGGAGAGCATCTCTGGTCTGCCCTGGATCTGGGAAAAGCTCTCTCAGCTAACCTGGAATGGAAAGCAGCACTTCTGGAAATGCTGTTCAGTGCATTTTAGGCCTTATCTCTTGGTCTTTCCTGGTTTTCTGTGGAGAGGTGCAACATTCCTTTTCAAAGGATTATTTAAAAATCCTACAGGTGGATAGGAATATTGGGGTGAACATCTGAAAGTGCCTGTGGTGGGAACAGACCTGGGTGTCATGTTGGGAATGAGCAATGACTGACAGCATCTCACCTGTGGAGAGCTGGGATTGATCAGCCTGGAGGAGAAAAGGCTCCAGGGAGAGCTCAGAGCCCCTTGCAGGGCCTGAAGGGGCTCCAGGAGAGCTGGAGAGGGACTGGGGACAAGGGATGGAGGGATAGGACACAGGGAATGGCTCCCAGTGCCAGAGGGCAGGGATGGATGGGAGATTGGGAAGGAATTCCTGGCTGGGATGGAATTCCCAGAGCAGCTGTGGTTGCCTCTGGATCCCTGGAAGTGTCCAAAGCCAGGCTGGAATGAGGCTTGGAGCAACCTGGGGTACTGGAAGGTGTCCAAGGGTTTGGAATGAGATGGTCTTGAAGGTCTCTCCCAACCCAAACCATTGTATAATTCCATTTATCTCACTGATTTAGCAAAAAGAGGATTTTTTAAATTCTCCCTGTATTCTGCTTTTAAGAATGCAGTTCTTTAAGTGGTACTGGAGATTGTCCACAGAAAATCTAAGCCTGATTTTTTAGATCATTTTTTTGAAGCAGGGAAGTTGAGAGTTGAGCTGCTTTCTGGTGCCATAAGCGCCAATCCCGTTGTGCCATAAATGCTCTTCACCTTCCCCAGGAGGTGCATGGAATAAAACAAACACAAAAAAACCCCAAAATAAACCAGAAACAATGAAAAAGCAGAATGTTGAAATCTGGATTCTAAGTGTTGTTTAGGAACTGGCAGAAAACTGCACAGCACTGATTTGGGAAGCCACAAGAGACTCGGACACCTTCAGAGAGCGCGTAGGGAAGAGTTTCTCCAATGGCTCATCCCTATGGAAGCAGCCAGCCAGGAGACAGCCAAGATCTGATTCATCTGAACCCCAAACAATCCTATTCTCTGCCAAAGGAATCAAGCAGGAGCAGGAGGATTGATGGCTCTGCTCAGAAAACTCCTCCTCAGCACCATCCCTGCACCATACCTTCCATCCCAGGGGAATTCCCTGCCTCCTGCTGCATCCCTTGGAACACTTGGAGATCTTCACCAGGGCCACTGTCACCTTCAGAGGGGACAGGCGAGCCTCAGGAGAGGAAGTTTGGGCAGCTGTGCTCCCCAGAAGCAGTGTTTCCATGACCAGGAGCATGCAGAGATTTGTCACTAAAAGCCATCATTTCTCCAAGCCTCCCAAAGGTGACACTGAGTGACTTCAGAGCTGGAATCTGTCTCTGATATAACAAATTCAGGCTGTCAGCTTCCTTTGATTCCAGCATTAACTAAAAAAAAAAAAAAATTATAATCAATTACCCCTTCAATTTTTTAGGAAACGTGGGTATTCTCTGCATTTAACAGAAGGTGACTGCAGTACCTCAAACTCCTTTTGCATCAACTGCAAGGAATTATGATTTTCCCTGTCAATGCTGGATTGTTGAAGGTATCTTTTATTTTGGGAACTTCAGGCACCTCTCAGACATTGATTCAGGAGGGCTGGCACCAGTTCCACTTTGCAGAGAAGTGCTGCTGTCCCTTTTTCAGGTGAGCCATGGACACTTTAAGTGTTTTGCTTGAGGCCAGGAGTGAGTCACTGGGAGAACCAGAACATCTCTCATGCTGCTGCCAATGAAAATAACGGCAATAATTCATGGCAACCTCAGAATTTATGGCAAAATTTAAGGAATTCGTGGTCTGAGCCCACTGGACTAAGAATCCTTTAGCTATAACTGATGTGTTTATTGTTCATAGCCATTCTCACGTGACTACTTGGGAAAGAAAGAATTCCACAAATTAATTCTTTTTAATGCTGAAATAACCACATTTCCCCAAAGGACACAAGTGCTGAATTTATTAAAAACAACCCAAATGCCACAAAAAACCCACTAAGACCCAAGCCACAGCTTGGGACACCACACCAGCCACTTTCCATCCCTAAAAAGGAAATTGCAATTTCTTACAAAAGAAACAAAGACCACAACTTTTCCAGGGACCTTCACCAAGCTGGGATTTGCTTTTCGTTCTCCTAAATGAAAATTTCCAATGTACAGCTGTCATTTGCAGGAGAGAGCTGTTTATGGATCATTTCCTAATATTTTGTGTGTTCTCCTCTCTTTTCAGCTATAAAAAGGAAATTGTTGGTTATGATTCATTGGTCAGACCAATGCAAATGCTGCCCTTTAAATATGGCGTGATTAATTTAATAGTTTACTTCTGCTGCAGGAAATTATCCCCTGGATAGAAACAAATAATCCAATTCCTGAGGAATTTCACATTGTTTTTACAACACTTCCAGCAATGGTATAAACAACTCAGAAGTCTCTCAGAAATGTTTTGAGTGGTAATTGCCATATGTCACTATTAAAAATTATCCTAATTCTTGCTCAATTACAATAAAATGAAATATTTCCATGGAAATAACACCAGAGTGCTTACCTGGTGGTTTCCCAGCCTTTGGATGTTGTGATTCCCAGAGTGACTGGGTTTTTAAATGGTTTTAGAAAGGGGAGGCTAAAATATGCAAATAAGTCCAAGGCACAGAAAGCAGCTCAGTTAATTCTCAGGAGGTGCTGAATGGGAGGATTTTGAATAGAATTTGGTTGTAGGGGGAGAAAAAAAAAAAAAGCAGCATTGCCCAAATCCATCAATCTTCTCACAGGACCAAAACATTCTGTTGTAGCACTCCATATTCATCATCTTTTTGGGGACAAGCCACTCTTTTTGTTCAGTGAGAGGTATAAAATACTTGACTGCTGAGCACGGCTTTGTGATGTTCCCAGGGCAAGGATGGCAGTTTTTTACATGGAATTGCAATGTTGGAGACACTTGGAGTGTGCAATTAGCCACGGCACTCTGCAATTTGGCTGTCAGCAGGGAGGAGGAGACTCCTTCTCTGAATCCCTCAGGATTTTCATGCAGTGCCACGAAAATGTCGCCGCGTGCTGGTGTTGCAGGTGCCTGATGTGACAAATTCCTGTCCTCTCAACCCACTTGCAACTCCGTTTTGGGGTTGGGAAAAGGTTGGAATTTTCCCAAGGTGAGTCCAACTAAACCAAATCTGCTTCAAAAACCTAATCCATACCAAGAGCAACCCCAAGTGTCACAGTTCTCCAAGGCCAGACCTGCAGAAGACACCATGGACACCCCCATAAAGTCACACCAGGCACCCCTTTTTGCCAAGATCCCAAGTTCTGCAGGTGACCCCCTACACTGCTGGACAGAACATCAGGGTCACCCAGCCCTTTGCCATGGAAAACACCAGGAAAAGCACAAAAAGTGCTGGAGGTGGTGGGTCTGAAATTGAAGAAATCTCTGCAGGAAGACCTGGATTGGCAACATGCCATGAACCCACAATGTCTGGAAGTCCAAGCAGAGGCCCAATAACACATTCCCAGTCCAGGGAGATTCAGACTGAGCACATCCATCTTTGATGATGGAGGACATGGAAACATCCTCTTGAATTTATCAGCTGGGGCTGCTGCTTTTCGTTTCAATTTAATCTTTTGAAGAGCAGGAACAGCAGCAGCCTAAAAAAAATTAGTGGGGTTTGACTCAGCCCATGATAGGAGGCAAAAAACCAAACCCAACTGTCCTTGTTCACATCTCCTTCCGGAAAAGCTGAGGAAGAAATGACAAAGGAGGAAACTGCCAGAGCCTGGACTCATCTCAGTGCTGGAGGTCAAACATCTCAACACTGTCATGTTCATCCAGACCCAGCCTGAGCCTCGAGTCCCCAGGGTCTCCAACATATGGAAGTGCTAGAGAAAGTCCCTGGCCTGAAAAGGAGGTCACATTAATATTTCAGACCACATTTAAGCACAAGTCCTTCAAGAGAGTTTCCAGCACACCTCTCTGCGTACCTGGAAATCCTCTGTTAAACTGCTTTCTTACACAGGCACATGTGGGGCTGTGTCCAGCTGTGCTCTGCAGCTGCAAACATCTGCCTGGAGCTCTGCCACCTGTGACCACACGTTCTGTCACCAGCCAGATGATGAATGACACTGAGGAATGTTTTGTGGAGGAAATCAGTGACCATCTGGCAGCACAAGGGGACAGAGCCTCCGGCTCTGCCAGGGGTGGTTCAGGATGGAGATCAGCAGGAATTTCTCCATGGAAAGGGTGGTCAGGCCTTGGAAGGGGTTGTCCAGGGAGGTTTGGAGTTCCCATCCCTGGAGGTGTCCAAGGAATTCCTGGATGTGGCACTCAGATCTCTTGGCTGGGGACAGGATGGGAATCTGGCACAGCTTGGACTCCATGGCCTTGGAAAGCTTTTCCAACCTTAATGACTCTATAATTAAGCTAAAAAAATTAAACCAGCTGAATTTCTTAATGGAAATTATTTGCCCTTTCCCAATCACCTGAGCCCAAAGCTGTCCCCTTTTATCAACACTACAGCACAGCAGGGGAGCACAGCTCATAGGGAGACCCGGAATCAGCTCTGCAATTGTCTCCAACAATTACAGAAATTGGCCATTTCCATAGATTTTAAACTTCTCAGCATTCCCTGAAGATCTTTCCAAGAAATAAACCTTTTTATATGATCAATTCATCCAGCACAAACTAGAAATACAGATCTGTATTACACACATCTCCCAGTCCAGGCAGCTTTCCAAAATACCTTTGCCATGAATTTCAACTAATTAAGTCATTTCCAAGGTACAATATTGCCTGGAAAAAGAAGTTAATGAAATGAGTATATGATCCTTTAGCTAAGCTTCATAGTTTAGGAGAGGATTTGAACCTGTCATCAGGTCAGTCTGAAATTATTCATGTTTAAGGCTAAAATGATTCTGAATTAGCCTTAAGTTAATAATATGCTTGATAAAGGTTTTGGTGGAAGGAAACCCTAGGAAAACTCTAGTGGAATTTTTAATTTTGCTTTTTTTATCATGGAATTTCCCAGAGGAAAGACAAGCCATTCAAACAGTGCCTTTGATCTGCTAAATTTCATATAAAAATTTGTCATTAGCACTCACAAAAATTAATCTTTCTGCATCCAGAGTGATTTAAGCTATGCATGCTTATGAGATGCACATCTCCACACTATATATGATAAAAAGTGAATTTGATCAACTCCACTCATCCTTCAGCAGCTCTGATCACTTCTGAAGGTACTTTGCCCTCACCAGTTCGTTTTCATCTGAACTATTTCTTATAATCCCCATCTTTGTGCTCCCAGCAGCTGCATAAGAACAAAGCCCTGCTCAAGAAACATTTCCTTGCAGGACATGTAATTATTAAATTGGGTTCTAATTACAGATCAGAAATTACAGACACTTCTTTAGCAGGAAAATACCCAGAATGCCATGGAGAAATTCAATGCCTATTTTGAAGTTAAACTAA
>WBNO01004149.1:0-73459 GCA_013400575.1 Peucedramus taeniatus
TTATCCACACATGTAATTTTAGTCCATTTGGATTCACATTTCAAGTTACTTCTAAAGCTCTTGCAGATTAGTTCTGCTTAATTGTTCTTTCCTGACTATTCACATAACTAAAATGCTAACTTATGGATCTCCTACCCCAGTTTCTCAATGTTGTTTTCTTTGACTTCAAGAAATACCAAGGATTATTTTTCAGCTCCAAAAGTTTGGTCATGGCTCTTTGAATCCCTTCACCATTTCTCTTCTTACAAAAGCACAAGCATTGTCAGCTTACATAGACTAGTACTCCACTGTTTATTGAAGGTGCAATGTTTCCAGCTGCAGCCTGGTGTTAGCTCTCATCACCATTTGTTATATTTCAAGTTAGTAGCTTACTCCCAAAAAGCTTCCTAGTACTGACAGGGATGCCCCAAACTGCCAGTAAAGTCACCTTATCAGTATTCTTCCACTTTGTTTTGCCCTGGCACAACTGACAGTACCAGATATCTTTGCAGTTCAGTATTACACTTTGTGTTTCTCTCTCAGCTGGACTAACATCACCAAACTTGGGGTGTCCAAACCTGAGGCACTCTGAACTGGGCAGCAATCTGTGCTTATCTCCTTATCAGAAGGAGATAAGCACATATACACATACATGAGCACTGAGGTCCCTATCTATCTTCAGACCAACCCACACATTTTTCCCCCTAAAGTCAGTAAGTGAGCTATTAAAGGAGTTTACTTCTTTCTGCAAACCTTGTGTTTGCTATGTCCTTTAAAAATGCAGCAACATCTCTGCCCTAAAGAGAACAAGCACAGGATGACAATGGAGTTCTCACACATACAGACAAAAATCACAAAAGGTCAATTATTCCTGACTGAAGGGAAGCCACCTGTAGTGCCAGGCAGAACTGGTTTCAAAGCAAAATAAAGAGAGCAAAAAAGATTTCCTGATATCTGATGTATGTGAAATACTTTCTGTATGGTTAAAACGCAAAGGATGTAAGAAGAAGCCATAGAAAGAGCTACAGCTGGGTATGAATGATAGCAAAGGAAGAACAGAAAGGAAACTACTCCAATACAGGATACTCCATTTCTGATCAATGACACTACTTATCTGTACCAGATTCTTCCTCACTTAGAGAAGGTGTTTTTCTGTTTGCCATTCATGGATATTTTCTTGCACATCTCCCTGACCATTTGTAGTGTATCACCTTTTACTACACAGCTGGCTGTTGTGCTTTAGGAATGGTACTCCCCAGTTCAGTGCCCCCACCAAAGCTTTCCACACCACAGGCAACACTTTTCCCCTGGAAGTACAGGGCAGGTTAAACACCTCACCTTAGTAGCCTAAATTAGCCTTTTCATTGTATTCATTACTACTGAACAATATTATGCCCAGACTACATGTTGGCTGGACAGGTACCATGTTTTTGATCAGTGTTTTACTCTGCCTTGCCTTTATAACTGGGCTGGACATTGGCAAGAACTTGTATCTGTGGCATCAGCAAGTGCAAAACTCAGCACAGCTGACCCAGGTGGGGTAGGCAGCTTGGGGCTGAGAATATGCACATTAATGCCATCCTCATGGATGGAAACTACCTGCACAGTAACTGTGCCTTGCACTATCCTGGCGTAAACCAGAAGCACAGTATATTTCCAAATGAAGTGCTTACAAGAAGAAACACTCTGGACTTCAAACACTGATTTAGTATCAAAAGAACCACTAAAAATATGGCAGAAAATATTCTGCAATACTGAAAGATTTTGCCTTGACTGTTTCAGTTCACAATCCTGGCAATCAAGAGCAATTTAGCTACTAAACATTGTGCTAGCCTCAGGAACTGATAGATAGCTCCTATAGCCTGGGGATATGACCTGTTACATGAATTTATATACCCGCAACTTATATGGTAATGAACGTTTCTGTGAATTCAATTTAAATTGAACCAGCATTGAAAAAAAAAAAGGTGGTATCAGCGACAAACAGATGCAAATATTGCTAGATTAACCAGGTCATTTTGGTCCCAAAGCTAGACAAGAGGCCCAAGAGCCATTTGCTGTTCTATTAGCAGCCTTTTCAACACCTCTCAGCAAGGTACAGCTCCATGTGGCAGAAGACAATTTCTTGCATTAGAATTCTGGTATTACCTCCTGGCTTACACCATGCTACTGAACCATCTCACAAGCTCTGTACGTAATCCAACAGTGCCTACAGTGACACTCTGAATGTTTGCACTAAGAAAAAATATGTCCTTTCACAGGAAGATTTAAAACAAATGTACAAGACATTCTGGAAATAACATTAAAATGCATAGGAAATATTTTCCCTTGTTCAACAGTATAATTAGAAGGACTCATATTTTCTGCATAAATGCCCATCCTTTAAAGAAGCATGAGCAATAACAGAGTTTATCAAAAGGGCATGGTCTGTTTAAATAGATTAACAAAGTTAAATTTGGAGATTTTTTAATTGATTTACCAACTTTTTATAGTTGAATCCTGCCTTTCCTCCACTATGAGTTTGGATAAAGATGCAAAAACCAGAGGCTGTCTCTTTGTAAAAAATCACCTTTCTAAGGCAGCAAAATTGAAAGATAAGTCAGACCAGTATATTCTCTCCCACTGTCACCACATCCAAGTGCCCCCACTATTACCTAATACTTACTTCAAAGCTGTCTCATTCATCACTCATCTCTAGAGTTATTAACAACCCTTTCCACCCTTTCAAACTTGGGTATTTTGATTCCTCTTTATGAAAGGATATCTTCATTTTACAACCCAACGTATCAGGAATTTTCATGTGCTTACTGTGAACTGTGTACTCCCTGATCTTCTGTGATTCATATGTGTAGCCCTTGAATTGCAGGAAGACCAAAGATTTTGTGGCATATTTTCCCCGGACTGCTAAATTATTTGCATCTTCATACAAATTAGTAGGTTCTAGGCCAATTCAAGTAAGTATGGGCATGTTAGGACAATTAGAAAAATCAGCTTTTAAATGGAAAGCTAGTTCCAATCTTAATCACTTTGTCATTACACTTCCTTAATCAAATGCTAATGAAAAATAAATCCTCTTCTGCATTAATAAAAATAGATCTTAAATATTTATTAATTTCTTGCTAGCAAAATAGGTTTGTTTTATTTCTAGCTACAGAGCTATAAATAAGGAGTTTGCTTTTAATTAAAAGCAGTGTTTTAAAAATGAGATGTCAAACTGAAATAATAAAACAAAGTTGATATATTAATATCTCCATTGGATTTTCTAAAGATATTTTCTCCTTCAAAGCTCACAATGTAAACAGAAATTATTGTCAAAGATTCTAGAAAGAACAGATGTTTTCATTTCAGATTGCAATTTTTGTAATCTAAAATAACTCAGCACCTAGACAGTAAAACACACTTTGTGAACACTGGTATGTGTAAACCTTTCCAGCTGAAGCAAATGTTAAGAAAATTAAAAAAAACCAAAACTGGCTAAACATACAAGCATCATAAATTATATATGCTAAACTGCAAATTTGCTCTTTATTTTAGTAATATTCAGCACTAGCAACTCCAACCATGACATACAAGGAAACGACTATATGAGGAAACAAAATGCTCCTCTTATTGACTAACAGTCTCCTTTATCTTGTGGAGCATTTTAGGAGGCTCTTTGAAGAGGTTGCAAAGCTAAAATAATACTCCAAGAATCATTAGAAAAATGCAGGCTTTATGCAAAACATACCAAACAAAATATCTCACTGATGTGGCCAGCACACTGTGTAGGGAACAAAATTTTTTAAATCAATTTATTTATATTTTTTGCTCCGGTTTAACAAAGTGCTTAAACCATCTGACTTTTTTTTATTTTAATGCTCAAAATTAGGGATACTACTGGACAGCCTGGGATGTCCAGTATGGGATCTGGTTATTTTTTATGTCTCTTGTTATTTTTGTGCATCAGTATGAATTTGAGGTATGAAGACAAATGATATCACATCATCTGTATGAATAAGGTCATGAGAACAGAAGATAAGATTTCAGATTTACCTTTGACTTTCAGCAGAGCTTTTGTTGAGTGGACTTGCTGTTAATTTCAAATTCTTCCAATTTGAGATTCAGACTATTCCTTCATCAATTTTGAGAATTTGGAAATATTTGGAAATATTTCTAGCTATGCTGGGTTTAATAAAAGCAAATTTTATTGTAGTCACAATCTGGAATGAGCCCTGTGATCCTAAACTACCTGTAACCAGTCTTGGCAATGGTAAATGTACAGAAAGATCACACTTTACATCACAAAGACCCTAAGAAATAACCAGACAACATTTGATTTTCTATTCTTGCACCAAGAAGGTTTTGATAATTTTAATGTTAAATGTCATCAAATCCCTAACAGCTTTGCTGCTGGAATACATAGCTGTATGCATACAATGGCAGATTTTTTTTCCTTTCTAACACACATCATGCTTCTATGAATTCTTTTATTTATTAAAATTATTAGCATATACATAGAAATGCAAATAATTTCTTATCAAAGTAGTGTATCATTTCACACATGAATTTGTGTGAATTTTATCCTAACCAAAAAATTTCAGCTGCTTTCAACCAAGTATGTTATACAGAAATAGTCGTATTCAATGGTGAAATTTGAAAACAGTAGGTTCATGTCTGGGGTATAAATGACTAGATGATCCTCATCTAAAGAAAATTATACACCACTTCTTTAGGAATTGAACAAGGGATGGAGGAAACCTGACACAGGAGCATTAAAAAGGAAATTCAGGGTAAAACTTATAAGATTATTATGAGTTTCATTAAGAATAATTCCTCTGGAACCACAGGTGTCTCCATGAACTATAAACATTAACAACTAATCTTGAATTTCTTGTGCAGCAAAAATTCCCCCTAGTCAATAATACTTTAAGATTTCCCTTTTGTATATGATCAGAATCGAAGATCATGTCTATCAACAATGCATTACTCTTACAAACATTATTTTCACCAAATTTGAAATTTGCTCTATGCATCCAGCATGAGCTTTTAATTTTAATAAATAATAAATGACAAATGCAGAACTTAAATTTAAATCTGTTATATGACAACAGAAGTGTCAGAACACATTCAAAATTTTCCTTGGAATGATAATGTTAAGGTGAAGCAAACATAACTTTTGCTGAGTTATTTACAGCAGACTAAATGGCTGACAGGTAAAGAATTGTAATTTGTTAACTAAATATACTTTATATCTGGGAATGAAAGAAACAAAACAGTGTCCTTCCACTTTTATCTCCTAAATATTTACTGGACAAATGATGCCTGCTTCCTGCACATATATTTTTTTAATGTAAATTGAAATACAATGTCTGGGCATCTTTCCATGCACCAATGCATTCCTTCACCAAGAAAGTATCAATAAGGCACAGTAGAAGAATCCCTCTCAAATCTCCATATTCCCAGAAAATCAGATTTTGTTCAGCATATGGCTACACTTCACTGTGAGCTGCCCTGGACATTCCAGGGTTAGGAGGGAAAGAGTTCATGGAGAGAAAGCAATAAAAGGAAAGGAGAGCCACCCAGTCCTGCTGAACCCATTGTTCTGTCTTGTCTCACCCCAATCCTGCCTTCCTAAGGACAGAGCCCTCACCTCCGTCCTCTGCTCACCAGAGCACCTGGCTCTGCCACCTGACATCTGGCTCCTCGCTAACCATAACGAGACCACCAAAGGCCCCAAAACAGCATGTGGCTGGCTAGAGAGAAGGTTGCCATTTCAAGTCCCTTTCACTTATATAGCCAGATGAATTATAGATTTGACCCTGGCTCGGGCAGATCCTGGAGAAAAGTCCTGACCATTGAGCCAGGAGCCACGCAGGAGCTGGGGTAGTGCTGTGCCTGTCTCTGCCTTTCTCCTTATTCTCACACATCTGTGTGGGGGAGGAAAAGGTTACATGCCACTGGGCTGGAAATAACAAGGGAAGAGATATGAATAGAGAGAGAGTAAAGGACAAGAAAAGAGACTAGAGATCAATGAAGGCAGATGAATGGGTTGCAGTGTCTTAAATTTTCAGTGCATATATTATTTCAGTGTACATATTTTTTTCCGTGTACAAAATTCCGATTAATATGTTTCTGTCCTGGTTATTAATTATTAATAATAATAATAATCTTCTGCATTTTCCTTTGAAGAATTTTTGCACAATATCAGTGTATGTCTGATGAGAAACTTATTCTGGGATTCAGCTCCAGATTCAGGCACATGTGAAAGAGGTTTTTTTTCATCTAAGTTCCCACAGCAGAAGGTTGAAAATTTAGTGTGTTTGGGCAAGTGAATACAGGCTTACATATCCACCAGGAACTCAGATGGGAGCTTAGGCAATTATCTTTTATCAAATCAGGTATTGCAATTCAAACTGAAGCCCATCTTCTGCTAAAATGCTGTATTGAGAATCAAGACTCTTTTGTCACATGAAGATTGGCCAGAATAAAAATCGTATTAAAGCAGTGCATTCATTCACCTTTTGTTCTACATTTTTTGGGAATATAAAAAATACCAAGAAAATTTAGTGCTTGAATTGGTCAGTAACTGAAGATAGCATTAGGATGGTTTGAAGACTAAATTATTTCAAAATTGATGCGGGTTTGATTTACTTGTCCTTCAAGTGAAGTGTTACTTAAAAATTTTAAATATTACCTTTTAATTAAATACACTATATTAATGCATCATTATTCTCATTTACTGTTGTATTCATAGACATATACACATTTGTGTATAAATAACATTAAAATTTGTCAATATAAATTGATAGTTTTTACCCTTTAACTCTCATGAATCAGGAAGTGATAAAAGCCAAGTGTCATGTATCAGTATTTATTTTGTGGTGTGCTACAGTGAAACCTTTATTTAAGAGCTGCTAAAAATTAACTATATAAGTATATGCATTACTTAAGATACAATATGCATTACTTAGTTTTATAACACAGCAGTATGGAGTTGATTCTAGTCAGCCAAAAAAAGGGGACTTCAAGAAGGTAATTCTCCCCATCTCAGGATATCCCTTCAAAATGTCAGGACAATTCTTCCCTTTCCTCTCCACTGAATGCAGAAGGAATACAAATGAACAGGCTGAATTACATGGATGAACTCGAGTGTGATGAGTCATATTTGAAGTCAACTATCCTGTTTCTAACAGTTGTCTTGCTGCTTATGAGGAAAATGCAGAAAGTTTTGGAGTAACACCATCATAGGAAAAATCTGTAACTTCTCTGTGGTGAGGGTTCGTCTCACAGGTCCTAAAAGCCACTAAAGGACCTAAAAAGCCACTAATGAGGCTAAAACCCCCTTTTAAAACATTATCATATAATTCACACTTATGACTGTAGGTGTGCAGACTTTTGTGCTGGCTGATGACCTGATGTATATACCAGGCAGAACAGCCTGCAGACACTGCTTGTGTTGGGAAATCATCTGATTTTCAATCACACTTCAAAGTGCCAAGGCCCTGAGGGCACCCACAGACCCCACTGTCCCTGTACAACCTCCCTGGAGCTCCCTTCCACTCGTGGCCCAGGATCCCATCTTACCCCTCTCCAGGGCTCTCCCAGCCAGACATTCTCAATGTTAGAAAAACACATTGCAAATGAGGCAGCAGTGTATTTTAGCAAAGGGTGGCTTTTTTTAATAGTCATCTGCATTAAAAAAAGAAATTTGGTAATTTTTTCCACACAAAAATAGTTCAGAAATTAGCTTCTTTTCTGAAAATAATTTTTGAAATTTTTGCATAATCAGAAAACTTAGAGATTTCAAAACCTGTAATTCTACCCCATCTGCAAAAGTAATTACGACAAGCACTGGCTTACCACGCTTTTCCTAATTATTTCAGCAACGATTGTTTATTGTATTTATTAATAGAATTCTATTCACCATCTCAAAACTTATGGAAAAGTTGACCACTCATTTTGAACTTGTTTCTATCTCTTCCTACCAGAATAGACATAGAAATTAATATTTTTATGGCAGTTTATTCTGTGCATGTAAAAGTGTCAATTATTTTTAACCTCTTAACTAAGAGAAGACATTTTATCTGTCACTGAACTTTTGAGTTTGACATCAATTAAAGTTCTCCCATTAAAAAGGAGTTATTAGAGCAACATGAAGACTTACACAATCAATCTGTCAAAATTATATTACTGCAAAACCTTCAAAAATAAAACCTTTCTTGTCAAACAGGCACAATTTGTAGGTGGAAGTCTTTAACTTCAAAATGGAAGCCCAGAGATCTCATAAACCCTACTTTACTCCCATATCTGTGATAAATAAAAGCAATTTTTAAAAAATACAACATTTAAGGAACAAAACATGACAGACTATGTATACAAGAGACTACTGCTCTGTTTCTCAGTATTAGCCACTAAGCCAAACAATCCATATGGTGAGAGGTCTGAAAATGAGACATAATCTAAACTGCTTTTAGTCTCATTGATTTTATTTATGAAAATATAGAAAATATTATATTTTATTAATATGCTGGTGACCACATGCTGGCTGCAATAATCAATGGAAATAGCACATGGAAATATCAACATCAACAACAATCCAAAGTCTTTCAAATTTAAATAAAAGGGACCACTGATTAGAGTGAGCTCTCACCAAAGCAGAAAAAGCAGAGGAAAAGGCCTGTATTTGACTGTTCCCCCAAACACTGCAAGTAGCCTCTACTATAAACAGTCCTCACTAATATACTCTATTTAAGAAATACAAAACAATTATTTTGTGGTTTTTGTTGCTGTTGTTGGGGTTTTTTTAATCTTAGTGGGTTTTGGCCTTTGCTGGTTTGGAATGTTCTCAATTTTCTTTTTTTTGCTCCCTGGTTTGATTATTCACAGCTACACTGCCCACCTTCTTTCTTTTAACATTTCATTTATCACTATTGTTACAGACAAACCTCTGCTCTTGCTGAGAAAAGCACACTTTCCACTTTCCACACTAAAGCTCCTCGCTAAACTAGGAGAAGCAAAAATGCCATTCAGTCTATTTCAAAGTGAATCCCCTTCAATCCCTATTGTGACCTATTAATTCTAGGTCACAATTGGGAAAAAAAAAAAAACCACCAAAAAACACCAGTAAACAAGATTTCAATAAATGGCAGGGACAGCAATTAATTTTTCAGAGTCCAGCCCACACTTCAGTAAGGCAAATTTTCACAGAAATTTAACAAACTAAGCAACAATGTTTCAATAGTGCTTCTGCATTTGGTTTTCAAAAGGATTTAGGCACAAGGCATCAATTTAGAACCTCCCCAGAAAGGCCTGCAGGAATAAAAGAAAAAAGGTAAGATCAAGAGAAGCATGTGTAGCAGCTGGTTTTTCTGACAGAGAAATTGGAAAATAGGTGAAAAAAACTAAAGCATGTAAAAGTCATTAAATACAAACAGCTGTGAAACTGGTGTAAAAAGACAAGAACACTTCCAACAAATCCTGTCCCCTGCACAAGTCTATACACAGAAAACTTGTTATATTTAGAGGGATTATTATTAGCTCATATTTTTCTTCTTTATGGGTGGGCTTAAATGGCTATGTGACCTGACAGCCTGAAGGACAGCAAACACAGCTCTCACACCTTGCAACCCCACAGCTAATCTCAATATGGTTAACTACTTTTGGACCAGATACCACTCAAGACCAATTAACAAGACACCAAGAGCCAAATTGTTTAGTTGCCTAGTGAGAATAACTTTTAACCTACAGGACAGTACTGCCTATAAGGCCCCAACAAGATGGATTTTTTTCCCAGAAAGTCATAGAGAGAGAAAAGGGCTTTGTACATCACTGAAGTGTGTGTCAGGAAGACAAAATGGATGAGTCTTGGAATAAAAAATACCATGGAGGGAAAATTACTTGTACCCCAATTACAGGCAAACCAAGATTATCTCATACCCAAAAGAGAGTTCCAGTGAAAAAGAAAGCCAGTCTGGACCAGTTGAACCACAGAAAGCAGTTGATGGAGTGCAAAAGCTGATGTGATTTCAAAAAAAATTTGCACATTTTAGAAAGTTATGCTTATAGGAACATGGACTTTTTTTTTTTTTTTAATGTATTTGATCCATTTCTTATCACATTTTGCCTCTGTAGTTTAAACTGCATCAGTAGCTTCCCACATTTGTGGCAAATATCTCATTTTGATAAATATTTTCTAAAAAAATTAACTGAGATTAGGACTCTGCATTAGATTTTTTCCCCCTTGTTGTGTGCATGGAGATACACAAAACACCCTGGTCAGTTGGGCAGCACATCTATCAAAAGCCTTTCCTTTTCCATGGGCTGGATATACTGAGATGGTAACAAAAAAAGTTCAACAAAATTCTTAACTCAAAGACATGGTGGAAGAAATCAGCAAAAACTATTTCAGTCCTACTTCTTTTCTTGCCAGAAAAATGCCTCTAATCTTGGCTAGCAAAACAAGGTGGCAATATCAGCCAGCATGATCATAAGAGTGGTGTTACTCAAGAGAGGTTGTAGACACTCCTTTCTTCTCACACAGACTTACTTATGGTTCAGGTAAGGCACCATCAAACCTTTCATTTAAAGATCTGCAATGAAACATGAATGCTAGACCACAGCAGAGCAGAGACATGGGCACAATAGCTCCTGACACATGGCCCACATTCTCGTTAGCAGTGCTGACATTGATGAATTATCTTGGAGAATAATGCACTGACCTCTTTTAACTGCTTTCTGATTTAATAGGCTCCATTAAAAAAAAAATTTAAATCACAATCATGACAAGCCTAACAGCATAATGGTACATATGACCTTCAGTTTGTGCCTTTTAGCATTTAACAAAAGCATATTTACCTCAATGCAAAAGCAAAAAAGGCTACAAATTAACTCCTGCCTTCTACTGCAGAAGTTTAATCAAATACAAAATACTTTTATTTTCAGTCCAGAAACCCCTAAAACTGGATAACACCTATTTTAATTATATCTTTTATCTAACCATGAAATTCTGTGCATTTAGATACAGAACAGCTCAAACTAGTTTTAGAGGATTTTGCGAAAATTAAATGCAGTGAAATGAAAAATGAGGTAATTTACTTGCCTTTTAAAAGCTTGCTGGAAAGGTGAATATTTTCAGCTATGATTTCAGCCCATATTAGTAGTGGTAAAATATGAAACCTTATGGCCAGACATGTCAGCAAAGAAAGAGTTTTTATTTAAACTTCATCACCTCTCAGTGAAAAGTTGTTTTCTGCAGATTTTTCTAGTAATTAATTTTTCCAGTTTTTACATGACTACTATTTAAAGAGACACTGAAGTAACACTACAATGCTCTTTGGGGCAGACAATCTGATTTTCAAATCCATCTTTCAGCAGATAAATCATATCTGCTATAAAATCCTGTGCTTTAGAGTTACTTCAAGAAATTTTTCATAAAAATATTATTCTGTTAATTTAAAAAAAATTATCATGTGAAAGTTTCACAAAACCTATCTCACCCACCTATATGTAGTAAAACCTCTTTACTTTCTTTACAGATTATTAGAAAAAGAAGATCGAAAATATTTGAGCAGTCTAAACGAAAAAACTCTACAAATAAATAAATAATATTTTTCTTACTGCAATATTCACTTATGTAATAATCACCATAGCTCTGCAACTTGAAAGAGGAATTTATTTCAGAAAACTCATATATAACTTACATCCTGTTCTCATGCTAAAAGTCAACTATGGAAATTAGAGTAGAAGGACATACAATATTTAATTTTTTTTTGGATGTTAAACTAAGGCAAGAACGAACTTCTTCACAGACACAGTTTAAATCTCCATTTTAGAAAAAAAATGTTTTATTGAGGACTATTCTAACAAAAATCCCATAAACATGATCTCTTATGTGTGTTAAAACACAAATGCATAGAGCGAGCTAACAACTGCAGGATAGCTACAGGCGTCATTCTGTCCTGATGCACATCTGATTTAGTTCATGTATTTCAATATTCACCTCTATGTGAAAAATCATTAATTTTAACACAATGGCAATAGGCTAGATGGTCATGTGAAGAATAAGAATCTGGGTGTTGAAGTGGTACAAAAATCCTTGCTCCAAGAGCATAAGCCCTGTGAGCCTCTAAAGAGGCTTACCAACTACCAGCTTCAGTCTGAAATAAGGCCTGGGTGCACAATGGCCTCTCTCATCCTTCCTCCTCTCTCCCTCCAGAAGAAGTCCTCTTCTCCCTCCACCAGTTTCTATGAGAAGGAATTGCAGATAGAAACACCAGATTGGAAATACAGCACGTACCCACCCATTCATCAAACTGGGAGCCTCAGGTCCAAGGACCTAGGGATGATGTGTCATCTCACTTCTGCACCATGCACCTTTAAGCCACTTCTAGTAAAGCCAAGGGGTTTTTGCAGAACTCAAAAAATTACAGTTTTATTCTTCTTTCTAGATTTGCAGCTGGCCTATCATTTCAAAATATGAACCAGAGAAGTTCATAGTGTTTTCTATGAAAACTATATAACATTTCTGTTTGCTATAAGCAGAATTAAGCCAAATGTCATGATACTAATGCATTTTATTTTCTATTTGCATGGAAACTGGTGATAAGTTCTGGCAACAGGAGTACCAATGAGTATTGGAGAAGACAGAACAAGAAGAAGTCACTAACTCTTCTGGAACTTAAAGAAAGCCTTTACACTTTTATAAGTTGGCAATATTCATTAGAAGTTAGCTAACCAAATGAATATATTGTTCTATTACTAAAAATGTGATAAAATTTATTCAAAATACTTTGCATTAGTGTCTTTTAAGAGGAGCCAAACTACACTGTTGTTATGCCTTTGCCTTTTCTACTCAGGAAAAAGAAGGGACTAGTATTTTCAAGAAGGATTGCATAAAGGCTGTCCCTTCATGTTTACAGAATGCCTCAGCATAGCTCCTATTTTCTTTATTACAACCTTTCTCTTCCTGCTCTCTAGTTTCCCTTTGCCATCTGTCCTGATCATGAAGTAAAATTAGAAAATCATGGTTGGAATAGAAGAGAAAGGGGTTCATCTTGTCAAACTGTACCTGTGTAGGAATTCCTGTCTCCCTCTGTACTCAATAGCACTATAAGTATGTACACAGAGAAAAATCCAACCTGTTTATTTTAAATACAAAGCTTGGAATATCATGTTCTCCAGGTGTGCTTAGGCAAATTTGTCCAGTGGAGATTAACACTGTAAAATACAACAGATTAATATGAAGTCTTGAAAGATCACTCTTATTCTAACAGGTTGTATCAGCTAAATTACATACCTGGTACAACTGGTAGATGAAGTGGGGGAGAATTTTATGACTTTTCTTCCACAAAGCAAGATATAAGCCAAGATACCTTGAAATCCTTTGCATAAAATAGTTTCTATAGCAGTAGCACTGAACAAACACAGCAGAATATCTGCTTTCTGACACTGCCAAAAACAACCAGAAATCATTACTCTTAAAATTATTTTCATTCCAAGTGCTGTTGGGAAGTTATTAGGTATTGATTTAGTTGGTAGCCTGTACTTATAAAAGGTAACCACGAATGGGTTATGGTCCATGTTAAGAAAATAGAGATATATATTATATTTACCACTCTCCTTGTTGTTCATTGATTTGTTTTTAAAGTGTTAAATTGCTTTATACATTTTGTGACTTATAAGATCCATGGCATACAATTTCTAATAGAATACTCCATAAATATGATCACTCCTATAATCTGTTTATCTAGTATGAACACTAGCAGGATCATAAACTCCCAAGTAAGAGACCTAATTCTTCCATCCATACTGGATGCAAATATGCTTTTCTGAATAAATCAGGATCCATATCCTGCATTTCAGCTTAAGAAGAAAAATTAAATTCTAATCTGTTTTCAGTGTAATCCAAAGCAGTTTTTCTGTACTCTATTTTCATGTGTCTATTTCTTTTCCTCACTTAATTTAGTGGTATGTGCCAGTAGACTAAAAATATCTGCAAGAATTGGATGGGTAATTGAATGCATATTATGCATACATATATTATTGCTCAGAAGGAAAAAGGTATGCTAGCAAATACACCAGAAATGTGAGTAGTTGGCATCCCTGCAACATTTAGGGAAGAGCTTTTACAATTGCATTCATTACTCACTTGTATGACAGAGCAGTATCCTTTAGAACTTGTCATTTAACACTTCTGAGCTTAACCTTTCAAATGTATGAATTTCTGAATACTTCAAAGATTCTATGTTCCAAAGAACCACTGATTTGAAAAAAAATATACTTTTTCATATATCATCACTATCCTGTTTAGTGCACACTTACTTTCCCCCAGTTTACACCTTCTTGAAACCCACACAATACATAGATTTTGGAGAGTTAGTACATATGCCAAATAGCAGATTTTGGAATGCCAGGGGTGGCTTGGACTTTGTTCTTTCACAGCCATTTTTATCAGGAGATAGTCTGAATTTCATATCCAATATTTTGTGTCCACAAGAATCTAGAAACAGTAGCATTATGCTAGTGAAAGGGAAAGGTACTCTGAAACCCAAAAAGGCAATTCAGAAATTATATATGAGACATCCTAAATGGCATATAACTATTCAGAATTTAAAATAAGGATATTTTTTACTATCAAAAGAGTTGATCTGGCTCTTAGATTGGTATGGTTTGTGTTTACTCTTCAACTTGCTGCCTTTTTGTTTCCTCTCAAAAGAAATGTTTCTATCTGATAGTAATTCCACAGTCAAGTATCTTGATTATAGGGAGTTGCATTTATTTTATTCCCCTGAGGTGCTAGCATTCATTCTTGACTGTTACTGACTTGAACTCAAAATGTATGTCAATAATATTTTAATTTAACTTCTTTGTGTGTTTCATGGATATATACATGCACAATTTATATAATTTATAATCACTTTTAAACCAGCCTCTAAATCTTCACTGTGAAAGATTCAAAACTGAGGATTTTATGAGCCAGTGTTCAGTTAATAATGTTTTGATGATAACTATTATACAAATTTAACATTTTACTTTTTTTAATATATATACCTTAAACTATGTAATATTGCTGCATATATCACATTTTACTATTCCTTGTTTCCTCGCTGTTGGGGGTTGGATCTGTTTCTTTTGTGTTTGTGGAATTTTTTCCTGATGGTTTGCTAGGTAACTGATGGCTGGGTACTTTATGGATACTTGACTTAAACAAAGGAGGCAGCAGGTTTCTCCGGGTGGAACAGCAGTGAGCAGCAGTTTGGTCCAAGGACACCACTCCGAAAGGACTGGAGTACCAGGGGACCCTGCTTGTTTTCTCTCTCTCCACTGGATTTCTCTCCAGAGGAAGACTGAACTCATTTTCGTCACCATCGGACTTTCCTACAGGACTATTTCACTTCATAGAACTGCATTTACTGCTCAAGGAGGATTTCATCTGGACTGCTTTCACCACCCTGATACTCAGGGTGTCAGGTCACATCCCNTCAAAACCTCACCTAATTAACAGATGTCAACATTTTATAGCCAGATCTATTTCTTAAAAATTGTTTGAGGCTTATTTAGGGTTTGGATTTATTTAATTTTTAATGCAGTCAACACAGAGGACCAAGTGAGAAGTTACACACGAGACTGAATCAAATTTGCAATTTCAACACCAATAGATACTTACAAAGTTTTTTTCTTACATTGGCACTATTTTGAATACTGATAGTGGACATTAGCATACCAAAACAATTGTGCAAAACTGCACTGGAATAACTAGACTATAATCTTACATTGCTTGAAAAAGTACAAGGCAATTCCACTATCCTGCAGGACTTGGACAAAAGGCAGCATTGGAAAAAAAGAACTTTTTAAAATTCAACAAGGACAAATTCCAAATCCTGCCCATGGGGAAGAAAAGCCCCTGCAACAACATAATCTGGGGACAGAGCAACCAGGGAGCAGCTGAGCAAGGAAGGCTCTGGAGTGGTGATTGTTGTGTGAGCCCATGGGAAGCCCAGCACCAAAGGCAGCCATCAGCCTCTCTGACTATGGAAAGGGGAAGATCTCCTCCACTCTGAATCTTTCTATGTTTTTTTTCTATGATCCTATGATTGAATACTACTTCCATGACCCTACCCCATAATATTAAAGTGAAGCATCTGAAGGATCACTGCTTCCTATGGAGCCCAACGAAACACTGGATCACTGCAATTGCATTTTAAATGTCCTTTATCAAAATCTTTGAGGATGAAATACACACATTTCACAGAATTTAAAGGCTAAAACCATACTAAAAATGTAATACATATTCACATAGCCTTATTCTGTGATAAGTGAGACAACTATTTAAATCCCATTTTCTTTATTAGAAACTAAAAGCAAATCCAAAAGACTTCAGAGCAATAAGAGAAGAAAAAAAAGTAATACTTTTATGTCCACAGGCCAAACAATTCAGAGTTATTAGTTCTACTCAGAAGACATAGGAACATTTTAAGCTCCATGAGAACTTCACAGTAAAGATAAATCGTTTCAAATTGGAAAAGGAAATGAACTCTTACTTAAAGGCTCAAAATATTACTTTTCACCTTTTTTTCTAAAAATAAAGAAAAGGTAAATCCATATTCATTCACACTTCCAGTTACACTGTTTGCAGAACTTAAATAAAATCAGAAGAAACATTAAAAAACCAAACCACCCATAACTCAGGAAAAAAAATGGTGTGCACTATTATTGCAAGAATACTTACTTTCTGGACATTGATGGAAGCCATGTAAATACTTAAAATAAGCAGCATTTATTTTATTCAACTACCACAGATGTCAATATAACGTTGGTTTGAGAGCAGTTATTAGATCAACACTGACACTTTAAAATATTGCAATGATGGATATTGGATAGCTCAAAGAAAACTGGCATTTTTCTTAACAAAGCCAGCTTAGAACCTAATAATTGAAGATGAATACATACTGAACTACCTTTCTACTGAGTTATCAGCTGAAAGTTGTCTATAGTTTGGCCCTTCCTGTCATAACAGTGAATATGATGTTAAAATCTAGATTATATTTGTTAAACTCAGTTCCCTAAATCTGATAAAGATTTTCATATGCAATTGCATTTGAAATTTATTTTTAAAATGAGCTACTAAAAAATCCTTCTAAAATTTTTCTTATACATGTGAGGAAATCAAGATAAATGTGAAAACAAGCTTTAGTAAACCTAAGAGATACAGATTGTTAAGGATAGAAATTTTATGAAGGAAAAGTTGTGAAAAACTCAACCTTGCCCACGTGTTAATGCACGTTTATTGAGAGTGCTTTACTCAAGTGCTGCATTTGCACTTACTTGAACAGAACAACTCTGTTATCATGTCAATTATCAGCATTTAACCTATGACCACTTACTCCTCCTTATTGATCAGGAGAGCAGAGGGAAGTAAGATTGAGATAATTCTTGCATCATAATCGTTTAACTTTCTCTCAGCAGTTCACTGATTCTTCCTTAAAATCCTTCTTTTGAACATCCTTGACCAGAAAGTCCACAGGTGAATTGAATTTGGGTATTTTGATACCACATTTCTCAACCGAAGTCTCCATCACCAAAATTCATATCAAGAATGTCGAGTTGGTTTTATTCTGCTCAGAGTCAGCTTTAAAAGAGCAACAGCATAATTGTGGCAAAGGGTGTTGTTAATAGCAAGAAAATAGGAAATAAAAATATTAAATTATCAGGAATGAAAAGAACTACGGCTGTCTAACACATAACCCAGCAGAGACATTTATGGGTTTTTAAAAAGTGTTATTTTCTATAAGTTGTGTAAACAGGATACACAGGAGGAAGCAAAGGACATTGAATTTGTCCTCCCGCTTACATGAATGACAGTTCTCACGGGAAGTACTGTTTCACAGCCTTTGCATCTGAGTGTTCTCAAAACAGATAAATAGGATATCCTACTGAAAATATTTTTGCTGTGAATACCTCACAAAACAAATCCTATGATAAAACCAATTTTTTCCTAAGCTATTATCAGAAACCAATATTTTTTACACTTCCAAATTACTCTTATTCCCAGAGAAGACAGAGAATATTAATTCAGCTCTGCAGATGGCATATCAAGGGAGGGCAATGACAGAAAAATGCAAAACCTGAAAATACACACAATGCCTTCAGGATTATATTCAGCTAACCTTACAACTGTAACTCTGCATTAGGCTTTTAGGCTCATAACCCCTTTCTCTGGACAGATCAATTTCCTCATGTATTAAATCATTTCTCCCACATTCTTATCCCATTATATAGAGTTATCCAATCCATTCTTCCCATAACCAGCACTGTAATATAGGCACAGTCAGCCAAAATTTGCTTGAAATAGAATTGGAGTATTTCCCATAATACTCACTTTATATTTTTGTCAAATATATTCATCATTTATCTGTGATTCATTTTTTCTATTGACATGACACATCATGGGCACAGAGGGGTGATTAATATTGAATTACAATAGGATGAAGGAACATAAGTTAGCTTATATTTGAAATACTATGTATCTTTATAAGGTTATAAATGCCTATCTTACAGAGAAAATTAAAGTCAAGTTCTAAATTGTATTAGCAAATTAAAAAACAGCTATTATAGCCCCTACAGCAATGAGAACTTCGTATGTTATGGAGCTGGAATCAAATTTGTCATTGGCAACAAAAAGATTTCTGTGCATCATTTTCATGTTCTACAGGGTGGTCTGACCTGGTAGAATGCTATATTGCAACAAACTCAGACATGTGTTGGTAAAAATTAAAAAAACTTCTATGAAATGAAGCATCTAGATTAAAAGAGACATCTGCAATGTTATTTATCTTATTAGTTGAGAAAAAAAAAAAAGTTCTGTTGATTATTTTACAGTCTGAATTTATATAAAATCATTGTATTAACCTCTAGTATTCATCCAAGCAACAAGACTACAATGTTATTATCTGACCATTTACCAAGAGAAAAGTATTCTGCTAGATTTGGGGTTTTCCTTTATGTAAAGCTCTTATTCAGCTGTAATAGTTCTTTGATAACTAGATTAAAAACATAATAGGAATATTATCTTTTCCTGCCTTCTGCTTACTCATAAATGCTGTCTCTGAGCAATTGCCTTCATATTATTAACATGTCTGATATTTTCTACAGGGTCAAGACTATACAAATAGTTGCACCTCTGTCTAGAGACATAATGGTCATTTGTTTGCTCTGATGCTTGCTTGTTCTAATATTTACTCTTGACCATATACAGCAAATATCCCACTGCTCTCTATCTTCTTTTCCAAGCCCCATGGACTCACATTTTTTTTCTATTTTTACCACATAAATACTTGTCTTTGTGTCCACAATGTAGGAAAAGTGTAAGAATTTGAGGGGAGAACAGATATAATCATGTAAGCAACATGAAAACTGAAAGAGACTTGGATTTACACTGAATAGCAAATTGAACAGGAATTTGATATTGCCTAAATTAATAAAGAAAAGACAAGTAGCTCCACATTCTGTATTAAATCTTATCTTTTTTAAATGTGAAAAAATAAGAGGACTTTGACTGGAATATCATGCTCAGCTCTGGCCTTCTAAATTACTAGAAGGAGCAGAAAATATTATAGGAAGGAAATATTAATATTATAAGTAGTATTAATTAAATTAGATTACCTATATTTTATATAGGTATATCTAACATTTTTTTCAGGAGGAAAGATAGAACACATAAATACAGTTTGATGAGGAAGCTTCCAAAATGGAACAGAAGTATAATTTGGCTGTACTGATTCTAAAAATACAAGAGCAACTTTAAGGAAATTATTATTCTGAGCTTGCTCTTCTTATGACTTTCACTATTTTTTTTTTTGTCATAATACTGCTTTCTTTCCTTTCGAATATGAGTTATTCCAAATTAATCATGCAGTAACAGTCACTCATTATTTGCCTTCAGATTTCTGGGGCTGGTTAAAAGCTGAATCCCTGGGTGGCTGAGCTTGGAAGGCACTACTGGGACACATAAGAAGCCTGGGGAGCAGCATTAGTGACTGGTCTCCAGCAGGACTTTGTGCAGCTGATCACACTGGGAGCTTCTGCCTTTTCCACATCCCTTGTCAACAGGTCCTTTCCCCATTCAATGAGGCTCATATGTCCCCTATTCTTCCTTTTGCTGCTGATATACCAGAAGGAGATCCTTTCTGGTTTTCTACCACCATGTTTAACAGATTCAAAGATAAAAATATTTTCATGGTGATACATTAAAATTATTACAATATTGTATATTTTAAAGGGCATGTGAATCTTTTCATTGCAGTAGAACATAATGAATAATCAAAAAAACCTCACAAAGTCTTGAAACAGAAGCAGAATTCATGGCAACCAAAAGATCTTTTCTCATAGGCACTCTTGCTCGTTCCCTTGTGAGCATGGCTCAGACAGAAATGGTTTGATGGCTAATGTCAGAGAAGGGAACAAGATCTGAATGCATTCTGGGTAAGATATTCGGTGACACTTGCCAGCACATTCACAGCCAGGCATGCATGGATATGACCTGGTATCTCCTCAACCAGCTGTGTACTCTGAACACCAGGCTGCTTTAAGGTGCTTCAACACAGAGAGGGAGCCCTATTCCTTTCTCTCTTCTTTCTCAGTATAATCTCTCCCACCTAAATGCCATCCTACTGGAACCACCTTACAGACACAGCACTTCCAGCACATGGGCCTGAGTTTGGATGGTGAGAACGGGACACCAGACCTGTCTTGCCCTTACATCCATCTGTGGAGGACCAGACCCTTGAGGCAGTAGAACTCTTGATTCAGGGAAAGAAGCAATTAGTTGTTGTTCTGATTGACACACAGAACTCCCCAGCACAGGATTTCTTCTGAGGAAGGCACTCCAGAGAGAAGCACATCAAGCTGGTAAGACCTCAGCATTCTAGGCAAGTTATCACACCTGGCCACCTCTGGCTCTGGCTGGGCAGCAGAATAGCAATGTGTAACACATCTGCCTCTGCTACCTTCTTACAAAGAGAAGAGAAACCTCGCACTGTGCCAAGTGCCACTGCCCAAAGACACACAGAGGAAAGGTCACGATCCCGTAAGTCCTCTTGCAGAGCAAGAAACTGCTTCTTGTCTTTTTCTCTCCCTGCACAGAGAGACATCATGGTGCCTCTTACCATGAGGAACCTGAAGCTTCCATGGAATCTCGTCCTCTGTTGTATCAAGGCGTACTCACCAGACATGCTTATCAACCCTGTCTAGAATTCCTCTTACAGACCACTGTGCGAAAGCATGGTTTTCAAAAAAGCTGCTTCTAGCAAAGGCCTCACTTAAACATGTTTGCATGATTTGGCTTAGCATGCAGCTAGGGAGGAAGTGTATTGGAAGTAAAGTACTGCTGTATGAAATTCCTTGAGACAGAACTGGCATGAGTTTCCTGTACAGAGACAGTTGAGAAGGGCAGAACAACACCAGCTCAGGCTGATATAAAAACATCTTAACAAAAGTCAGTCAGCAGAGGGTCATCATCTCCCCACCCAAGATATCCATGATTTTTCTCTGCCTACTGCCAGGGGTTTGCAAGATGAGAGGGTAAAAATCTGTCTGTCTACTGGGAGAAGCACTGCAGAGGACACCTCAATGGGGATGTGAAACCTATTGAGTTATCTCGGACAAACGGAAGAAATGCAGAAAGTTCACTTTATACTTTGAGGCAACCATCATAAATAAAAGTAAGCAAAATCAAAATTCTCAAGGGATATACAAGACACCTCTTGATGCCCGGAGAAGCCTTAAAATATATTCACTTCATGAACATCAGACTGAAACAAATATTTTCCTAATACAAATTATGAAGAAGCTCATGATCTGCCTGCTCAGTTATTAAAAGGCAGCCAGAAACAGTGGGCTTTTATGTTCTTTCTGCTAATTAATATTCATTGCTACCTCCCTGAGACCACTATGGATTCTGTTCACACATTTTTTTTTAAGGTGGCTACAGTCTTAACCAGAAATCGCTTCCACCAAAAGCATACACATAGAAGGCAATTTCGGAGCATCTGTCTGCTGTCATCAGTACCAGAGAATATGTCCCAGTATTCTTTGAGAAAAAGAGATTAGCCAGGCTTTACACCTTTGTTTTCTCAGTCAGTCTCATAGAAGTTTTAAGAATGTTTCAGTACAAAATCTACATAGAGGACACTCTGTTAATCCTACATACAAGTTAAATCTCCAGATGCCAAGGTCAAAATCTGTGAAACATGAACAGGGCAATCCACCAGCCCATTATTACTGCATCACCATTTTTTTTGTGCAAGGGCTTGACTTCCAGGAAATCTGTTAGCTATTACTATGTACTACATAAGACTGTTCTGCAGTCTCAAAGACCCTGAAAACCAAGATTTTGACTTTATAGGCATCTGCCTTTCAAAAACGTATCATCAGGAGAATATGGGTGAAGAGCTAAACTGTGCTATGAGTAGCACATCCTCATAGCTTAAATTTCAGCAACAGCACTTTGGACCACCTTTCTTTTCAGGGTTATCATTAGCTTGGCTCCAGAAAATCCTGTATGATTAATCACATTAATAACACTGGTTTGAGGGCTTTGAGGTAAATAGTTTATAAGAAAGCTGATCGGGCTGAGAAACTATAACAAACATTGTTAAGAAAGTAAAAAGAAAAAATAAATTGGTGTGAGCTTAACAGTATCCTTTGCCCTAAATATGCAGAAAAAAGAAGCAAGGAATTATGTTTTAGCTAAATCAACTACACTTTAAACTTGAACTTTGTGTTTTGTCCTTATTTGCCAGTTTCCACTTACATCTTTTAACCACAATCACAAAAACAGGAAGTATTTGGAAAAATATTAAATTGCTGTATGCATTAAGTACTCCTTGTCCCTTAAAAACATGCTGATGAATGACCTGCAAAGAAAACTCCACTATTAAAAAATCTATTAATTATTAATTAAAGAATTATTAGGCAACAACTTGTGTTATTACTGCCTGATCATCACACTTTCATAGTTGCTAAGCAGCTGGTCAAAAGAAGTAATTACTTTTAGGTAAATTGTAGGATCATGGAGTCAAAATCAACTCAGTCTAAATTAGGACATTCCAGTTTCTCCTGATGATAGAACATCCATGAATATGTGGAGATGAGAAACTAGGTTTAAACTGCATTTTACAATAACGCAAAAATTTACAATTTCTATAAAGCTGAAGATTGAGAGTGATCAAAGCAGGAATTCCAGAGGCTTTGTTTCTCCTGGAGTTGCACTGTGCTCCCACAAACTTTATACATTCTATCAACATTATACAAAAATAAAGTGATGTGCCTTCCACCTGCATTTCAGTTGCCAAAACCAAATTAGGAATACAAGTATATTTTATAGATACTTTCTCTAGATTTTTCTCCTTAGAAGATTCATTGTCTGCCAAGAGAAAAAAAAAAAAGAAAAAAAAAACAACAGATTGAATGTGAGAAGTTTAAAATTGTACCTGAAAAACTCCATGAAAGAGAAGCCATAACCGTGCTGTTCAGCAATTCCAGCACAAACAACATTTGCAGATGCTCCAATCAATGTTCCATTACCTGCAGTTCAGAAAACAAAGACCAGTTTATAGTTCTTACTCCACCTCTGTTTATTCTGTGTTGAAGTCCTAAGATGTACTCATTACAAATGAAAAATCAATTTCTGTTGTATATAGGCTTGGGAAGAAACATACAGTCAATAGCTCCACATCCTAAAAATAGCTTCAGGCTATGAAATATAAGCCTGGTATTATTCCCTGCTTCTACTTAGGCCAGAAAAATAGGGAAGGAACACAGCACCAATAAGAAAATAACACCAGAGACCTGCACTCAGATAAACTTGTTGATTTTTAGTTTTACTTAACTAGAAGGTGCCATCAGATGAGGTGAAAAGATGAGATAGTTTGAAGATGCTAAGAAAAATGGATACCTTTTTTCTTAATGCCAACTTTTTATTGACAATGTAGTGTTTTCTTTATTGATTAATTAATTTGTCAGATTTGTTTGGGGTTTTTTTAATAGAAATTTAAAACACAATAAGTGTGACAATGGAGGGGAATGGATCTCTTTCACATCTCTCTCCCATGGCAAAATGATCACATACTTTGTTTACCTAATCACCATGGTTCTTCAATAAATAGGGAAACATAATTTCATTCAGCGAAGTTCTCCAAATTAACTTTTACAAGCCCCCACACGAGAGGAACACAACAAAGAAAAATAATTTGCCACATTTATAATGCGCATCTATCCTCACTTCTCTTCCCCCAAGCCTTTTCCAGAAATTAATCTATTTCTTCATTTTCTCTAAACTTTTAATAGTCTTGCAATGAAGAGAAGTCAGGTATTCAGAGCTCAGAAAGACTGACCCATTTTTTATATCATTCCCATGAGTCATACCTCAGACTTATACATGCTGCATACTTGACTTCCACAAAGCAGATGGCTCCTGCAAATGTTTCTGATCTAAGGCACGACTCAGGAAGTGACAGTGACTCCTACATGCTTTTCTTTAACTGAAGTTTTGAACAAAGGTAACAATCTAAGAGATTTTTTTTTATACTTCGTTAAGTCATCTCTTTTGCCATACATCACTACATTAACAATCCATTATTCTAAGCAGGAGCCTTCCTTTCCTCCCATTGGCATGTACTTACTCTTCTTACTTTAGTTCTGTTAAAAAATTTTAGCTCCATGGAAACTCTTCTGGTCTGACTTTGAGAGAAACAGATCATAATGTAATTAATGCTCTGGTTAATTGTTTTGATTCAGTAAATGTTTCGGGTCACCCAGAGATCAGTGTATCAAAAATTATCTCAGAATAAAGGCAGAAGAATTATTCCCTCAAAGTATTCACACATGGTACTGTTATGGCTTTCTGCACGGGAAAGTGCACACAAAATTAGCAGATGTCTAAAAATATTATTAAAAATAATATAACACTCTTGAGTTAAAAAAAAATTAAGTGCTATAATTCAGATGGTTTTGGCTGCTCATTATAGTGACAGAGTAACAAATCTGAGGGAAAAAATAAACCCCAAAAATCACTCAGGACTTTTTTATTATTTTTAGTTGATGTCATGAAAGCCAAAGCTTTCCAATAAAAAGCCCTGATATGACAAAAATTTTTCCAATTGAGTCCAAAGAAAATGCATGATTCTTATTTATTCCAGGATGGTCAATTATTATCAACCCACATTAGGCAGCAAACTGAGATTTTTATCCTGGAGTAGAGATCTGCACAAAGGTATCTATTGTCTCAGGTGAGTGGCCTAAGCAACACCTATTAAGAACAATAGACTGGTTTTATTTTCTCATCAGCAGCTTTTGAGCAGATGCCACTATGGAATAAGGAAGATACAGACATCTTGGAGATTTCTTGAGTTGAGAAATGCGCTCCACTCCCACTCCCTCTAGTCCCAAATAGATATTTTATTTTGTATATTTAATTCTCCATTTTTTTTTAAATTCCTTTTCTTTCTGCTCTCCTAGGAGCTATGCTAGGTGACCTGCTTCCTACTTGCTGTTTTTAAGGCTTTGACATTGCAAAAGAGCTGGAGCTCAGAGCAGAGATCCTGCCTGTCTCCGAGGAGTTCTGCTGATGTTGGTGAAACTGCACATCAATACAAGGGTGTACCCTCATTGATCATAAAACTATTGTGATCATCCTTGTGAGACACCAAGATTTTTTTGTAACCTCAGCTTCTTTCCATACACTGAAAACCACCTCCACATGTGCTTTAGGTGTGGAGAAAAAGGAATGATTAACATCATAAGAGAAACAGAAACAGAAACCTTTAAAAAATAGTATCTAGCACTGGTCGTTAGAAACATCACAGCTCTTTTCTCTTGCTCTCTCTCTTTGCCTCAAAGTATATCCTAATTCTTAAATGCATGTTTAAAAATACAAAACTGAACTTGAACAGCTTTCCTGGTAGGTACTGCCATGAGAAAGCTAAGACACAAGGCATGTGGCTTAATGTGAAAACAGAACAAATAAATACGACTGATGCAATTAGAAGAGTCAGGAAGGAACACTTCAGGAACTTTCAATTCCAAACTAATCACTAGTCTACAGCATCCAAACATTTCATAAGAGATTTCTGCTCTATGCGTAGCACAACCAGTCATCACTCTCAGAATAATGTTACTGCAGACAAGGAATATAGCTCTGGCTTCAAATTAAAGAAATGAGACTGAAACTGTGCTTGTCCCATGGCTCTGACTAGATACAGTCGAGATCTCCAAACAGCACGAGCTCTCCTATACTGCATGGGCTATAGTAATGCCTTCACATAATGAAGTATTATGGAAAGAGTTTCTGCTTCAGCAGTGAATTGATTTCCCCAAGTAGATTTCACTTGAGAAGAAATCGTCACCTTAAATGTTATCTGTGAGGAACAGCATTACTTTTTCATTTGTTTGGAGCGTGTGTGCAGTTTAATTAGGCACTGGCTCAGCAGGCTGCAGAGAGCTGCATTCAAATTAACAACAGAACTAAACTTTTGTTTTACCTCTCAGGAACATCTGTCTCCATGGTATGGGTTTAACTCAGTGAAACAGCAGCACTGTGACCCTCTGAATCATGGAAAACTCAAGCCTAGGTTAATATTGACAAAGAAACCTACACATTAAATTCATTCTTGTTGATGCAAATTAAGAATATACATTTTTTAGGACTTCACCCAGTCTTGACTTCATCTTCACATCATCTGCAATCTTAAGAACAATTCAGCTTAAAAAAGCTCCTGCTTGCTTGTTTGTATGCTCAAAACAAAATGACACATGGGTCAAATGCATCAACATATTGCAATAACCAATCTGTTTTGAGGACTCCTATTGTAACTTTGTTGATGACTCTACTCACTCCTTATCACAAGGCAGATGGTTTCTGAGAAACTGGATTCACTGCAATGAATTGTAATATTTACAATGTCAATAGTATGTGAAAGCTATGAGGTGTAATAGATAATATATAATAAAATGTATTACTATAAATTTTATTCTCAATATCTGCTCTTCCTTTTTTTCTTGACAGACTACATGCACTGTTGTCAGTATTAACTATGCTTAATAGTTCATTAGCATGAAATCAAGAGAGACCTTTTTCTTAATGAAAAAAATAGTAATTCTAATTAGCTGCTTATGCTACGACAGAGGAATCCTCACAGATTGTAATCTTTTTTCCATGGAGCTGCCCTAGCTTTGCACAATCATTTCAGAAACAAAGTAGAAGGTCTTCTACTGCTTCTGTCTAGAAAAAGTTATATAAGAGTTTCTTTCTGATATTTCTCAAGACAAGTTTGAATATCTTTACGGAATGTGAAATCAATCCTAAGTGTAAGACAGTATTAAAGAGTTTTAGTTAAGAATAAATCTATCAAGAAATATCCAAGCCCCACACATTAAAATGTGTCTTTTCATCCCCAGCTAACTTAGAGCTACAAGCCTGAAGATGTTGACAAGATTTGGTAAGCCTGATTTGATACCTGCACCACCATCCACCAGCCCTGCTTCTTCCAGCCTTCATCCATTTGTAGCTACTTCTCCACAGCCCAGCAGTCAGATATTGCCCTTTGCACACCACACACAGTGCACCTCTCATGGGCCCAAACAGCCTCTACCTCAGTAGAGAGAGTTTGCCTAAGTCACTCTAACCCGCAATGCACTGAAAATTAGTTCTGGGAGAACCAACTAGGCTTACTGAAAGAAGGGGCTGGGAAATCAGATTAGAATCACAGCAAGGAAAGGGAGAGAGTTTGAATCAATAATGTGCATCCTCTGACTTCAAGCCTCATCCTTGGATGTTGATTTTTACTTGTCAGCAGCACATCTATTATATCTAAATGCTGTTAATTCCCAGGAGTCCCTTTGGTATTGCCCCCTCAAGAGCAAGCCTAACCCTTTTGTTTGCTGCGTTAATAAGTTTGCTTGGAGAATCACCTCAAAGTGCCTGGCAGGATTAGCATTTATTACTCAAAACCCTGAGAAATCAAAGGGAAGGGATTATCACTAATAAAGCTGTTTGGCCTAGCATGAGCAACCATCATAACAGTAACTTCCTTGAATATAAAGGAGATAATACCTTGGGTAACAACCAAGTGCATGGCTAACAGAAAAGTTTGTTTTGCTGTGACAATTACAGACCATTTCCCTTCCACATGCCCTGACAGTGGAGAATAAGCTATACCTGTGCTTAACCAAGAGGCCCTCTGCATTTTCTCTCTCCTGTATCTCAGGACAGCTAATGCAGAAGTAAAAAGCCTACCCTATTTTCATGCCAACACAAGCTCTGAGAACAGCTTTTCCCCAGCCTTTAACAAGCATCTGAGACAGGCCCAATTTTACACAGGACAGCTGTTCTGCTTTGTCCAGACAAGGTTTCTCTTTCTGAAACAAGGAGTTTTCTGCAGTCACGAATAATTTTAGGGTGAGGATTCTCAGCCCTGCTTTTTGCTGTAAGGAACCATTCCATTACAGTATCAAAGCAAAACTTACTGAAGGAAGCCAGCTCCTTGCTTCCAAGGCATTTTTAAAAGAAAATCCTGTGCAGTCTCCCATATAATTTATGTTGTAAAATAATTGTAGACTGATGTGCCTGGCTTCCTTTCCACAGCATATTCTCTACTTAAAGCACAGACTGAGCAAATGTAACAAATCTGTCTGCTAAAATGAACACTGACCAGTTCTGGTTTTGATTAGCCTTACAGAAGACAGCCTTCATAGCTTTCATAAATTTTCAGTTTTACACAAAAGTAATACAGATTTGCCTCATTGAAAAAAAAGAAAACCACATTTATATTCATCTGTTCAATGTCCACAAGTCTTGAATACCTTCTAATAATGGGCAAGACTTGAATAACTATTTTTTTAATGTGTAAAAATTAATAAGCTAGATAATCAAATGTTGTCATCAATAAAGAAGAGAATCAAGGCCAGTTGAACAGTAGCAGTCCCTAAAAGTGACATCAAGTCATAGGCATGCATGAAATAATGCAATTTTTTTATTTGTGATCAAATGCAGTGTTGTAATACCAACATTTTTATTTTACTGTTTTGGAAACATTTTGAATGGTATATTTCTACATAAATGCATTAACATGGACATTATGGGTGAAAAAATGAAAGAACATGAATGGAAGTTTTGAGTTCAGTTATCAAAAAAGTTCATTGAACTGCATTCAACCCAATGCTTTCAATCAAGTGAAATGTACCACTTTTTCTCTACAAACCACTCCATTTACCACTACAACACCACCAGCAGAACAGTTGTATAAGAATTACACTTCTAAATGCTCATTGTTTCCTTTTTGCTTTGAGAGGAAAAGTGAAATTTAAATTTGTCATTTTTCTACCAGAAGTGTGAAATAAATAAGGTGAGTTGCTGAATATCCTGCAATTGTTACTTTAGTGATCTAAAGAGATCCATAAACTTCTATGAAATCCAGACATCTGTAAAAAATACATAAAATCTGAGGTGACCACTAAAGCCACTTTTCTCCTCAGAGTCAACCTCCCCAGTGCAATTGTAAAAAACACTATTATAATGATGGATAGTGCCAACTGCCTGACACACCATTCCTCTATGCCCTGAGATACATATTCAAGTAGCTTTCACTTCATGCTTTTAATACTGCACATACTTCATATTTTTAATGCTGCATATATTTCATCTCTGATTTTTAGATTCAAAGACTAAAACTATGTCTCAGTTTCACAGCTTTGCCACGTGTCATGTTAATGGGAACGAAATATTGAAAAAATGTTTCATATACAGAAACCTGTCATAAGAGTACATTATTCAGCTTTATCATAATATACTTTGAAGATAACTGTGCTAAATAGATTTATCAATATCTATATACATAATATCTAAAGCATGATTATAACTTTCCTTAGTGCCATACAGAGTATCTGATTTGTCAATATAAATCAATATGAATATTGCAAGATTTTTTTCCTCCTCAAGGTGCAGAAGAGGGGGCTTTCAATGGAAAGTGTCTGCAGAGGAAGAAAAGTAGATAATCCAGTATCATATTCTGCATTTAAGTGTTTTGTCTTGCTGTAGCTTCCCTGCCTTGTTCTGTCTGATAGTCCAAGTGCTACCTCCTAACTGAATATTCCTCTTCTGCTGACAGCTATTCAGAGTCTGTATTCTCATACTGCAGCAGCTCACTGATACAACATAATCAGTTTGCCTATTCCACATAATTCTGAAAACAGAAGAGGCTAAGGCTTCTGGAAGAACCTTATGTCATTTATGATAAAGAAAATCACAAAGCAAGTAAAGAAAATTAAATGCATCTCCACATATACTTCATAGGAGCCACAATGCCATGTCTGATCATTATCCTATTTCTAATTTGCAGAACTTTATAGCTTTCAGTTATTTTACACAGATTGAAAACCATTAATAGAAGCATTTCAAAGTTATCAGTAATGCTAGCATTATAATAAAGTGATTTTGGTGTTTGGCATACATTTATTTTGTAAATCAATATTGCATATTACACATAAAAATCTTATTTCCAATTTAAAGTTTCAGATTTGCCATCCAAACTATAAATTCTCATCAGTGCAGCTGAAACAGTATTCTTTACCCCATATGCTTCATATCTCACCCTTAATGTCATGCATATATCTGCAAAGGCATGTCTGCCAAGGTAACTCTTTTCAAGCTTACAAAAATGTCCTTGCTGAAAAAGATATACTAGTTTCAATATGGAGGTTATTTTCCATATTAACTCAGTATCTTAAAACCAAACTTGTCTCTGATATTGCCTTCATACAGGCAAAGATATGTCTATCAAATGGACACACAGTTTTTCCTGGGTTTACATTTTAGGCTCAAATTTTTCTTCTCCATGTCTTCCATACTCCGGGGGACAATCTTTGGCAACCTTAGATAATATCCTTTAGTTGCAGGGAGTCTGGAAACAAGCCTGGGTCTCACATAAAGGACTTTTCAGCACTGCTGGGCTTTAAGAACTTCACACTGAAAAAGCATGAAGATATCTCAGAGTTCTAATGTAATGAAAGAGCTAAGGAAAAGAGCAACTGGATTTTTATAGAAGGTTACAGATTCTGGCTCTTACAGAAAACAGCAAGAGGACAGTTTGGCATTAATTGAGTGAAAAGAGTCCTCATGCTTATATCCAATGTTTTCCACACTACAGCAAAACCCAAAGACTTTCAGGTAACATCTGAATGAGTTTGTCATTAAGAACAAGAGAAGAGTATTGCCATTTAATGGACAGCAGCCACTGTTGAATTAATTTCTATCACTGCAAACATCATAGAAACAATGCAGAGTACATTTAGAAAGTAAATTAGATATTAGTGGAAGATATATAAAAAACATGCTTCTAGATATGTACAATTTAATGGTACATATCCTTTATATGTACCTTTATACTGCTGCTAAAGACTGCCCTGGGGACTTTAAATAAAAACTGTGAGGCATTTCCTAAATTTCCCTATCTGATTTGCCTGCCTTTCAAGGTCAAGAGCAGCAACATCCTTTACCTTTTGAAAGATTGCTCTCATTTCCTCCAATACCATCCTTTGATTTGGATTGAGTTTTATATTGATAAAACAATATTTATCTGAATCTGGACTGTCTTGCCCATAAGACATAGAACTGAGCTCCAGGATTTCTTGTCATTAAAAGACTCTTTTAAAATCAATAGGATTTTCCAATATTCATGTCCTGGTTAAAATCAAGCTCAGGTAGGTATATTGACTCTAACAAAAAATTTTCCCACAGTTTCAATTGCTCATTTTAAACAACAATAAAATTCAAAACCAAAGCTGAATAATGCTCCTCCTAAAAAACAGCTATATTTTTACACCATGCATTCAATTTTTGGTAGACTTTTTTTAATCTTTCAAATTGCAAAGTGTTATACAAATTTGATCTATTATAACCATAAAAGAACAGTAAAGTAGCTACTGTTTTTTATAATGTTAATTATCATATATTTATTACATTTTATGCTTTCTGAAGGATATAACTTTTCCTCATATTGCAGAGAAGGAGGGTTGGTTTATGAATATAAACAATATTTTTAGCTTTATACCTTCAGTGTGTCTGAAGCTTTAAACCTAGTTTAGGATTTTATTGAGCAGAATCAGCAGGAATAATAAATCAGTGATACTTCACTGTGCAAGGCCCCATCTGCACCAGGGACCTAAGGAGGGCTGCTGAGAGGCAGAATACCTACAGCACTGGACTACTGAGAGAAATCCCACTGTTTAGCTTCCCTGTGGGATAGCTGTAATAGTTGTAATTAGCACAATGTCCTGTGGATAATGAATTTTATTCACACCTGGGTTTTGACCCTGCAAGGTTAGAAGAAAAGTGCCAGCAATCCTCTCTTCCTGCCTCCTGTCTTGACATAGAGCCTTACAATTGAGTTGTGTGGCCAGAATAGCACAGCTGAATGCAAGCTAGAAACTACCTGTTTCTGCAGAAATGTAACAGTAATGACTTCCAGGTATTGTCCTTCAGGAAAATATATGGAGAAGGAAAATAGTGCAAAACTATACTTTGTAAAAAATATCCCCTCTGGACCACATTAATAGTCACTGCAGCAGAGTTTTTGCACTTTTCTATGCTAGCAACTGAGATCTCAGAAGGCAGGAACTTTAAAATTTAATTTGCTATTTTTCTTTTTTTTCAAAAGCATACTGTTTGTAAATCATGAGAAAAAAGAGAGAGAAAGAGATAAAAAGACAAATAAATGGCAGCTCTTTAAATGTCAAATGTAGAAAAGCCCCTCAAATAAGATCTCAGCTCAGTAAATAGTCTAGTTCTACGCCAACTGAACAATCAACAGGTGAATTTCTGACTGTAGACTTACACAATTTAAGTTGACTCCTTATTTTATACTCTTCTAAAAGTCATGAGCCAAAATAAAAAGTGCAATTGAAGTTCCTCTTGTTCTTAAATTGCTGTAGCTAGCAACCTTCATTTGCTCTCCAGAATTTCAGCATTCCCTTGACATTATTGGAAGGTCTACATAAAACTCAGTCTCCAGAGTGTTATAATTCCATCAAGTACTAGAATACAAAACATTAATGAATGAAGCTTTAGTCAGTGCCCTCTTATGCAAAAGTAATACAGATTCATTAGAACACTCCATAAGTTTCTTCCTTGTTTACTTCCTTTAGTATCTTTTATATTTCCTGTTTTATTTCCCCTCATTGTTAACATGTAATTGAAATACTGGCAGATCACGCTTAAAAAAACTCCATGAGCAACACAATTTTTCAAGATACTTAGTCAGCCTGACCACTAATGCCCCGGAAGATGTGAATTAATAGGGTTGTTCAGCATCCAGAAGATCTGACTAATCAAAATCCCCAAAAGCCTGAATTCATTTCACCTCTCCTTGGGAACTCCTCTCACTCACATGAGGGGCTCCAATGTGCTCTGCAGAGATCATCTGGGAATTTCAGTGAGTGGATAAACACCTTGGTCATACCCCTATCTCCATCATCAAATATGGAGGCTGGGGCAGCCAGACTCCTAACTTACTAATTAAGTTCTTAAAGATACCTGGGACAAATATAGCTTTAAATTTCCAGAACCAGATCCCCTGGAAAATTATCATATTTATTTCTTAACTGTGTAAGATTGATCTGACCTAAACAAGAAAATTTCTGACAAAAAGAACAGGCCAACTATGAGCAATATCCAAAGAATCTGAAATTGTGACACTCTCACCAGGACCTCATCATGGTCATCACCACCCTTAGCTTTCTCGATTAAGAGACAGGATTTTTCTTTCATCCCTTTTCACCTTCAGAGATACATTTCACAGAACAAGGAGTATCTATGAGATATTCCTTTACTCCTTTTGTCTGAGCACCAGGCTATGAAAGACAGAAATTTAGCAGCAGCAGCAGCTCTCTTTCAGGAGACAATGACAACAAAGTGACAGTTATACCATCAAAGGTCTTTTCGTCTTATTTGAGACTGACTCCATCCTTCTTTCATTTCCAGGACAACAGCTAAAGCAATGAAGGAAAATTGCTGCCTTTTCTCATCCTATCATCTTCCAAACATGTAGCGGCCTGTGCACTTTGTGGCAATAGGAATAAAGTAATTGCAACCACTGGAAATTTTTTAGGAGAAAACGGATGCCGTTTTCCAAGACAGGCACAAATGCTGATGCTCCCTTTACAGACACATTAGCAGTGTTTACCCTGAACTACGGAAATGTTATCAAATTACCAGAAATGAAGTTCTGTATTGTGTAGTAAACAGCTAACCCTACAAAATGTAGTTGTAATGTATTATTTCATAAGACTCTTCTACAAAATATCTTGTTTGTGAAGTTCCCTTGGTTGCATGAGCAGTGATAAGATCCAATCTTTTGCCCTAAGCACCAGGCAGTAATGATATCATTGTCATTTACTCCTTCTGCAACTGCATTAGCCTACCTTTAGGATTCCTTCCCACACTTCAGGGATCATGGGAATTCCCTTTTGGAAATAATCTTTAAGGACCATCAATATTTCCTTTTTTAAGAAATAAAAGCCCCCTTTCCCTCACTTTTCAAGGCTGCATCTTTTAAAGCTAAAGATTTCACACAATTCTTATTCTCCAAGAATAAGCTCCTGTCCATTAGCTTTTCATCAGTGGGAAATCAGAAGCATATTAAATTTCAGCCTAACACTCCTTAGAAAACATTTGCCAGTATAACTTAGCATATGCTCAGCATTATCCTAATAGAGAACAGTCAGGAAGGTTTAAGCTTTTGCTAATAATGGTCTAACCTTTTATCCAAATATTTGTATGGATCTGAACACCTAGGCACCTCGTATGGATCTCTAATCTCTTTAATTCAAATAATTCTCATGGTACTGTTTACATTTTTAATTTTGTCTCATACTGCATACACACAGAAGTCTCTCAAAATCCAGGCAGTCCTTCAATAAATCAAATTAAAGGAATTTGAGTTAAGATGATAACTGATAGTTTAGGAAAATCAGATGAGATTGGTAAAGGCTCCAAGGCTGGTAAAGTGCATCCTACTCAGAATATGTCAGTGTAATCTGACTAACTTTATATTCCTTATGCTTTTTTTTTTAATCTGGAATTTAATGAAATGAGAGTATGTTCAGGGATTAACAAATTCACAGAATCATAGTGTCATTTAGGTTGAAAAAGACCTCTAAGAAATCTGAATCTTAAAAAAAGGTGAAGAAGTGCAATATTTGTATGGCAAACATCTCTATGAAAATATGGTGAGTATTCCAATCACTGGTTTTAAAGAGGAACAGATTAAAGTCATAATATGAGTAATGATAAGCACAAAGAGATATTCCTCAAATTAATAACTGGTGTGAAATGTTCCTGCCTTTGCAACATGCTCTTAAAATTCAATCTGTAAATTACATCACTGTAATCATTGTTAGGTATTAAGGTCACTTGTACTAGCAATCACTTAGCTGAATAAACAAACCTGAACTTGTATTGCACCCAAAACTGGTTTTAGTTATCTCTATGGAGTCACAGGAGCTGTTTGGAGGGGCATGGAAGGGAAGAAGGGGTGGATCCATGGTGGGACAATATGTTATTAATTTTATATAACTTAACTATCTAAATATTTAGGGATCAAAACACAGCCAATACAACATAATTAGCATTAAAATTCTAAGTAGTAAAAAAGTAGTACTAACTTTATTTCTCATTTTAAACTTACATATTTTAATGGCACTAAGTAGACCTGCTATATGGAAACATTGTATTGCAACATCTTCCCCAGCCATTTCCAAAATGTAAAAAAAAATCCTTGCAAGTATCAATTCCAAAACTACTGGATTGCTATTCTCTTTGGTTCTTATAAAAATAGAGACAAAATCCAGAGCCTACAGTACATACATGCTACTTTTTAAATTAAAATATTAAAAACAATCACAAAAGCATGTCCTGGTTTTGTGCTAATGTACTGACAATGCACAAAATCCCAGTTAACACCAAGATGGGCACTAGAAGAATGGCTGTTAGATTCATTATTAAAGGCACATTTCCCAAAGACTCCAAAAGTATTTTCCTTACAATGAGGAGTGATAAATAGGTCAGCAAATGGATACCGAAAAAAATTCTGTAAACCAGCCAGAAAACCTTCCAGTGACTTCAGCAGATTTTGAATCAAGCATTCAGATCTTAGCTATTATACATTTTCAATGAGCAATGATGGCTTTCTGTTCTGAAAGCCAAATGTATCTTTGTCTTTTCTCTCACAAAAGACCAGAACCCTATAAGCACCATCTGGACTGTTTCTATGTATGTCTGTAGATTATGCAGATACAGACTTCAAACACAGACTGCAAAAATCCTATTGTAGCAGCAGCAACTGACTGGGGTCTTCATCCAGGAGTGCTTTGAAGTCAAAGGAGCTGAATCAGGCCCTCCACACACCTTGCACAGAAAAATGATTGAACCTATTGTGCCAGTTTATACATGCAACAATTGCATAGCTGTTACCTTATGCTGGCTTTCTCACACAAACTCTTACCTCCGAGGCATGCACCCATGGCCAATGAGAAGATTAATGGTTTCATAGGCAAGTTGACATCTGGATCTTTACTCAGATTGAGAAGCACAGGAATCTGTGGTTCAAGAAGAAAAGAGAGAGAATCAGAAGACATTATCCAACCATCAGCACAACATAAGCAAACTTCATTAAAGGAAACAATTTAAACCACCCATAAATTCAAAAAGTAATGGGGGGGGAGGGGGAGGAATTATTTTTGGTTTTGATTTTTTTTCTTAATTAGTTTTTTTGCATGATATGCTTGATCTTTACTCACTTTTCCCCACTGACTGTGCTAGTCCCATAGCTGAGGAGAAGCTATTGACATTAGGCCAAGCCTGACACAAGTACTGCAAACAAAACTTAGGTTGTCTTCAGGCTCTGAGTGCCTTCCATGAGACCCTTCTAGGTTTACAGGGAACTGACAGTGACTATAAATCAATTCCCCTTTCAATCCATGAAAGCTAAAGGACAGAGATGTATCTCCTTTTCTTGCTGGCAATGATGGTAAAAGATGCCCAGACCTTCATAGTGAAGATGGCTGTAGATCACGAGTCAGTAACCAAAAAATTACAAAACCTTTTTGTAATCAAAAATATCTGATCTATTAAGGAAAAATTGAGAAAACTCCATTTGGAAGGCTTCTGAATTCATAAGCAGATCAGAGTTATTTAATTCTTATTTCAACATTATATTTACCAGAGGATGTGGATTTAGTACACTGGGAAATATTTGCAAATGGTTTGTGCCAGCCAGCAACTAAGCACCATGTGGTTCCCATCTCATACTCCCTCATCCCTCCCCTTAGAGGAAAATTACAGTCAGGAAAAAACTTTAAACTTTATGGGTTGAGATAAAACCAGTTTAATGATTGAAAAAATATTATAACAATAATTAATAATTATCATGATAGTAAATAAGATTATTATTATTTATATTAATGAAAATGAGCAACAGAAAAAGGAGTACAGTGGAAGACAAATAAATTATGTATAATACAATTGCTCACTACCTGCTGACTGCTGCCCAGCCCACCCCCCAGAAGCATTTGGTGACAACTGGACAATTCCTCACAGTTTATATTCTGAGTGTGTCATTCTGTGGTATAGAATATCCCTTTGGCCAGTTTGTGTCAGCTCTCGTGGTTGTGCCCCCTCCAGTTTCTTGTGCTCCTGCAATTGGTATAGAGCCCAAAAATACAGCAGGCAGGCTTTCTAGCCAGATCTAGCACCAGTTCTCAGCCAGTAACATTCTTTAAAGCTAAACAACTCCACCTTAGTTCAGAAAAATGGTTTGAGTTCAATGTAATTTTGTGACCACTTGGATTGAAAAAATGGTGTGATCAGTACCTGTATAGAGGAAGTTATTGGGAAGGGGAGAGGTGAAAATATTATTCTCCTGTTTTTAACATGTTCAGAGGTTTATGGGACCAAAAGAAAGAATAAGAAAATGTGGAACAGTAAGTCATGAAGCAGGAAGAGATTTGAGAAAATAATTGTGATAAATCTTAAAATTAATGCTCTCTCAGAGTCTAGAAGTTTCGGTAGTGAATGGAGTTATGAGTTTTAATCCTCCAATTTGTCATTTTAATGTATTTCACAGTTCACCCTCAAGGGGTATGATCTCTTCTGCTTCCTGAAAAATGTTTTCACTTTGATGGCTGAGTGATGCTCACCTTTATTGACTGCATATGTTCTTTTGGTATGGAGCAATACACAGGCTTAATGAAAAATTACAATCCTTTCCCCATTCCTCCTACCAGTCATCCTACTTAAACCCTCTTATTGATTAGCCTAGATAAGCTAATTTCTAAACAATTATTCTTGAATTTTACATTGCCTGAAGATGTCTATTTCTGTTTTAAGGACTAAAGAAGGCTCAGCATGCCCAACATCTTGTCTGTTTTTTGCATGAAACAGTAAAGAAAGATGTAGTTTCCTATCACAAACTTTATTTCTCTCAAACAATCACAGCTAGAAAATGATATGCAAAACAAAATTGTTACATTTATTTTAAAATAATTTAGTGTTGCAATATTTCCTATTGTTGAGATCAGTCCTAAAGCTGTTGCCAGACAGCTCCTGAGTGCAGAGCAAATAATGCCCCACACCCCACCAGTGATATGCAGAGAGGAGAGCAGAGGAGGGGCACTGGTACTGCTCTACCAGTGAGCATCTCCTCCTGGGATGAGCAGCAGACTCACAAAGAATGAAACCCTCTCAGCTATTTCTGCTTTTCAAAGATAGCACTTGTACAAGTAATTGCACACATCCACAGTGTGCAAGAAGTTGCTAGGTCCTATAGCTGTGCAGTGCAGCAGAATTCAGCAGGTCAAGAGTGGCCCAAAAACATTGGTTAATATTCAAGGACCATCTCCTCCAAGCTCAGAAGCACATCCTGACAAAGAAAAAATCAGGCAAAAATGCCAGGAGGCCTACATGGAACTCCTGGACAAACTCAAACATAGAAAAAAAGAATCTTACAGCGAGTGGAAGAAAGGACAGGTATCCTGGGAGTAATAGAGAGAGATTGTACAAACAGCCAATGATCAGGTTAGGAAAGCTAAAGTCCTGATAGAGTTAAGTCTGGCCAGGGACATCAAGAGCAACAAGAAAAGCTGCTATAGCTACCTCAGTGATGAAAGGAAGACTAGGGAAAATGTGGAGGAAGAAAATAGGAGACCTGGTTATCCGGGACATGCAGAAATGGCTGAGATACTCAATAACTTTTCTGTCTTGGTCTTCACCAGCAAGAGTTCCAGCCAAATTGCTCAAGTCATAGAAGGCAAAGGTAGGGACTAGGAGAATGAAGAACCACTTGCTGAAGGCAAAGATTAGGTTTGAGACCATTCTAAGGAAACAGAAGGCGCCCAAGTCCATAGGAACTGATGAGATATATCTGCAGGTCCTGAGGGAACCAGATGAGGAAGTGACTAAGCCACAATGCATCATATTCAGGAAGTCATGGCAGTCTAGTAAAGTTCCCATTGATTGGAAAAGGTGAAACATAACCCTCATTTTTTAAAAGAGAAAAAGAAAGATCTGGACAACTACAGGCCAACCAGTCTCACCTCAGTACCTGGCAAGGTCATGGAGCAGATCCTCCTGGAAGGTATGCTAAGGCAAATGGAAAACAAGGAAGTGAATGATGACATCCAACATGCCTTCTCTAAGTGCAAATGAGGCCTGGCAAATTTGATGGCTTTCACCCAAATTGGAGAGGCACGGATCTGATGGACAGACCATTTGGTGGATAAGAAATTGGCCGGATGGTCATACTTAAAGAGTTGTGGTCAATGGCTCAATGTCCAAGGGGAACCCGTTGACAAGTGTCATTCCTTGGGGGTTGATATTGGGACTGGTGCCCTTTAACCCTTTTGTCTTCAATATGGACAAAATGTTCAAGACCAGGTTACATAGGGCTTGGTCTAGTGGAAGGTGTCCCTTCCCTGCCCAGTGGCAGGAGGGTTGGAACTGGATGATCTTTAAGATCTTCCAACCTAAAGCATTCCATATTCCTATGATATTGTCTGGTTTGTCTATTTGTGCATGTCTATGAAACAGCAATTCACTACGTTATTTTAGGGACTCATTGCTGCTCTACACCATGGGACTTCACACACTTTGCTAAGAACTGTTTTTGGCAAAGATGTCTTATGCGAAAACTGCAGAGAATATGCAGTAATAGAAAACAAACTATTTGTAGCTTCCCAAACTGTTGATGATTGCTCTGTTTCTGCAGATGGCTACAGCCTAGTCTTACACTTTTACCAAGCAGTGAAATGCAGGACATCATAGATAGCTCTGGAAGGGCAGAGGGCAAGGAAATTCCAAAAATAAAGCTGGCATTACAAAGATAAGATACATGCGAAACATTCAGCACTGCAAGAGAAAAGCGTCCAATAGTTTTACAGACAATAAACAGTGGGCCAAAAATTATCTACTTTCTAAGACCTGTCAGAGACTAAGTCACCTTGTCAGCCAGATGATTCACAGAAATTGTATCTTGCTCTATATTGAGGAAATAGTATTTAAACTCAGCTAAAACAGGGATTTACTGTGGCTGTCTTTTTACTTCCGGTAATAAAAGAAAAATACAAAGAGATGGCTTCAGCATATATAGCTGATAAAACACTAAATTAAACCAAAGAGCATACTGGTAATAACATCATGTCACTTAAAATTCTAAGGACAGAAATTCATGGCCATTTAAACATGACAATACTAGGAAAGTCCAGGCCTTAAAAATTAGGAAGTCAGCCTGTCAAAGAATGTCATTGTGAGTTTAGCCTGTGAATAAAGGAAGAGAAATATCAGAGGTTTAATAGAATGACACATAGAGCATCAATAGAGCATCAGTACATTTATTCTGCAGACAAAGAAAGCTGGATATGCAATATGAAAAAAACCTTGCCATTCAAAAATTAAAATGTGAGAAATATAATTACCAAGCTCTTGGTTTATGATTTTTTTATGCTAGAACATTATCTGGGTGTTTTTTAAGCCTATATAACAATATATCCCAGATTTTCACCTGGCAACACAGAGTAGATTTGCTGCTGGCAACACAGCCTTTTACATAAGATCAGAGTTCACAGTTTCCCACAAAGTATTTCTCAAACTCAAAATCTGGGACCCTGAAACTCTAAAAGGACCAGTTGTATCAGCTGAATGTTCAGGAGTCCATGGGGCCTAATGGGAATCATCCCACAGTACTGAAGAAGCCAGTAGAGGTTATGGCAGAACCCTTCTTGATCAAGGTGAAGGTCTTGGGAACCTTGGGAGGTCCCTGCTGGCTGGCAGCTTGTCAGTATTGTTGCAGTTTAGAGAAAGATCATGAAGAAAGACTCAGAGAAAGATAGACCTGTTAGTCTAACCTCAGATCATGGAAAAAATATAGAAGATTATACTGGGTACTGTTGAAAGGCATTTAAAGAGCAATACAATCATCAGGCTCAACCAACAGGGACTCACAGTGGGAAAGTCCTGTTTAACTAATTTGATATCCTTCTATGATAAAGTCACTCTCCTCATGGATGAAGGGAAGGCAGTGAATGCAGTTTTTCTGGATCCTAGGAAGGCTTTTGATACTGTTCCTCACAGCATGGACAAGCTGTCCAGCTGTGGGATGAGCAGGTTCACAGAGCACTGGGTGAAGACCTGGCTGAAGGGCAGAGCCCAGAGGGCTGCAGTGAATGGGGTTACAGCTGGCTGGTGACCAGGCACCAGAGATGTTCCTCAGGGTTCTAGGGCCAGTTCTGTTCAAAATATTTATCTGAATATTTAACAGTCTGAAAGCAGGAGTTGAATGCACCATTAGCAAGATTGCTGATGATACTATCCTGGGAGGTGTTGTTGACTCTCTTGAGGGACCACATGAAAGTTCTTGAGCATGTCCAGAGGAGGGCAACAAAGCTGATGAAAGGGCTGGAAGGTGTGTCCTTTTGAGGAGCAGCTGAGTTGGTCCAGTTTGGAGAGAAAAGGGCTGAGGGGGTGATTTCCTTACTCTCTACAGCTTTCTGAGGAGGAGAAGAAGAGATGGATGTGCTGAGCTCCCCTGGGATCCAGTGACAAAATATGGGCCAATGGCTTAGAGCTGCATCATAGCACATTCAGACTGACATTGGGAAGCATTTATTTACTGAGAGGGTGGTCAAATGCTGGAAAAAAATTCCTAGAGAGGTGTTCAGTGCCCTAAGCCTCTCAGGGCTTAAGAGTCATTTGGACAATACCCTTAATAACAGGCTTTAATTTTTGGTCGGTCCTGATTTGCTCAGGCAGTTGTATTGGATGACTGCTGTAGGTCTCTCCCAAGTGAAATAGCCTAGTCTATAATTCTACAATATTTTTTACAGTATTTCTTTTACTTGGTGACAAGAAATGATTGATTGTCCTATCACTTACAGATAACCATCACAGTTGCTAGGCATGCTTATGAAAAAAAAAAAGCAATAAACACTCATTCATGCAGACATATATTTAATTAGGGAGCTGGATTTTCACTTTTCAATTTAGAGTGAAGAGGAAAGTCCTGGGATTACAGTTCATTGGGCAATTATCAACCCCCCCATATTGTTTTGGGGCAGTTCATTGTCTTTGCATACAGGACAAATTATTTGAAATAAGCAATTAGAAGACATTTCAAAAACTCTTTTGTTTTCATACTGTTCCAATGCTCTATTTTAATTTTAAAATATCAGAATTTTGGCAAGACAGAAACAATAAAAGTACTCAACCTATGATGAGCTAAGTGCACTCAGAAACTCATTCTATTGTTTGTTGTAGGCAATTATCTTTGTACAGCATCCTCTGCAGCAAAAATACGTGCTGTGTTCTGCCCTCTTCACAGAGTTTTCAGTTTAGCTACTTCCATATATGAATTCCGTATGGTACTGACATTTTTGATTGTGGGTTGCACCAGATTGACCCTTGTCTAGAGCAGAGAAGAATTTGACCAGCAAAAGTATTGCACTGAAAAGGTATTTTCAGGGCAAGGCACTTCAAATAATACACTGATCTGATTTTTGTAATCTCAGAATATTTTAGTAATAGAGAAATTTTCTCCATGTTGCTGAAGGCTCCTGAAAATCATCTATATGTTCACTCTGTTTAAAAACATGAATATTTTGCACTCTAAAGTATACCCATACCCAATATGAAAATATTTATGTTTTGTTGTTAAGATGCAGATAATATATTGAGTTTTAGGATAAGGAAGAATCCTAATTTGCCTACGTAAATACATAGAATCTCTTGAAAACGCCTAGTGTTTCTTCTAGGAAATAATTTTCCTTATTAGCTTTCATTACTTCAAGTTATAAAATAGTTTATTTCCTAGAATTCTGTGTAATGCTGGCTCAGATATATTCTAATCCCCTTTTCAAAATATCAGTCTACAGTTTCCACTTTTCACATCCTCTTAAGGTAAGTTGACAGACTGTTAAGTCAGCTATAAATTTTAATGTTGTCAAATATGAAACTTTACATGAAGCCAATTTATCCAAACACAAATAAAGTGAAACTTTTAGTCTTGAGATCCATTAATTAGGCATTAATATTTTTTCCTTTTTTTTTTCTAAACACAGAGCAAGTCATTATTAATCCGATTATCTCACTACTACAAACACAGAAACTGAAAGAAAATTTTGGACAACCATACATCAACTTGATTTTTTAAAGGAAACATAACATCACAGTTACAGAGCTATGCAGGTTTTTCTGTTTTGATTCACTTCAGCTATACACCTAAGTTAAGACTCGGGCTCTAATGGAATTCTGTATTTCCTCCATTTCTCAGGTAGCTCCTGGGTCAAAACACTACACATAACGGAAAATTGAAAGAGGTTCACATCTACAGTGCCTTCAGCCTGGGGGGGCAGTCACCTCACATAGAAGACTGTCCCCTCTCAATCCACTTCTGACTTACTACACTGGTTGTTCAGCCCATCTCCTCTGTTCCAAGTCTGGACAACACGCACTGCATAATGTTTTAGGGGATGAGTGCAAGACCTTATCCAACAACACAGAGGCAGTGTTGGGAACACCTCATGTATGAACCGATGCCTGTCTTAAAGCTTCCCACCCCTGAAGGAACAAAACAGTTTAACTTTCCAGATGCCCTTGCTATCACAGTAGTTTTTTCCACAGTCGGCTGGGGGCTTACAATCAGAAGAACTGGGACTGGCAAGACCGCCTCATTCCAGAAATATAGGACAAAAATCATGGTATGCTTGTCTTTCTAATGCAGAAATGACACTATTAGTATCCTTGACGGTGAGCTGCCACCAGGCCTTTCTTCATCTCTGTATGATATTTAAGGAATTCATGTACAAGTCAAACAAGACATTATCCCATGAGGCTGGTTTTCCTTAACTCCTTCTGGTCAGTGGCAAAGCCAACATAGGCAGAGGTCTGTGATATCATCCTCCAAAGACTTTTGTCAGTTATGGTACACAGCTGCCATCTATGAAACTGCCCAGATTTTTTTTTTGTATCTGAAGGAACTTGATGGATTCCACATCCCTAGTCAGTACCTGATCCATCAAAGCTATGACTAATGAAAAATGCAAGAGAGATCAACCCATTGTCATGGCATTGGTTCACCACTGAAGGAGACTTATGGACACCTAGAGGGATGCACTACATCTGTCTTTCATTATGATGAGTGCAGGCTCACTTGTGAAGCTGGAACCTTTTCCCAGGAAAGGACAGGATCATTCATGGCTACGTCATAGCAGGTGCCCCATACTCCTATATCACTAGGGAATGTCAAACCAAACTCATGTATAGAAGCTCCTGATCAGTGAAAAGTCATTCTGCAAAAGAGTTGGGTTTAATATATTTTTATATTCCTCATCAGAAGTTCATAACTTTGGAGCATATACTGAAAAATAGCCTTCCAAAACTAAATACTGCTTGTTTTAAGAGTATGAACAAAGTACCAAAGAATCAAAAAGAATTTTAAACAGAAGCTTAAAGATCTTGGGACTTAGTTACTTAGGAACATTCTGTAAGTATTTTCTGATGCAGAATGACAAAAACTAAAGTGCAAACCTATTCACTGAAGTAGATGAATCTCAACTCTAGTTTGCCAAATAGCACATTAACATCTTAACACCTCAGCTAATCACTGCTTTTACATAGGTGAGAATATGCATGCACTTTTCTTCCTGTCTCTTCTCTCTGCCTATTAAAAAACATTTTCAAATATTGTAGCTGTCTCTTATGTTCATCCCAGAACAGAATGAGAAAAATAAAAATTTGAAATAGCTTAAAATTTGAAAAGGGTCCCTTCCTGTCAACCTGTATTTACTACCCTCAAAGACACAAAATAAATGGTCTTTGGGCATCCCAAAGGCATCTAGCACTTCAGTCTCATTTCCTAAAACATACTCATTTCATGGTGCTGTTTGGTATTGCTCCAAGCCAATTTTTATAGACTAGCTGGGTATGAGGCAAAAATCTTCTAAGTGAAGATTTCTGCATTATTGCTTAATAGTCCTCAAGCATTTGCTGGGAGGTGACTCATCCCAAAACAATCTTTCCTTTCATGCCTATTGTTTGCAGTCTGTTGTGGTTAAATCAATATTATTTCACAGGAAACACCACAGTAATCAAAGCAAAATACCATACTAATACATGTTTATAGAGTAGTTAGAAATCGTCCCAATTTGTCATATACCCTACAAGAAGTGTCTTAAACCTTGGCACAGGTTAAGAGTGGACATGACCATCCAATAAGGGATGAAAAAATGTGAAGAAAATATATACTTAGCTGAAAAAGAGTTTTAACAATGAAATATTAGTATGGTATAATGAATGAATTGTCACACTTTAAATAGAGAACTTGATTGAATAAACCTATCTAAGCATGCCATAATTTGTAATAATTTGATACTTTTCTGTATTAAAGCTCAGTTGCTGACAAGCATTTGTTATGCTTAACATAATTTGGTGTTTTTTAAACGAATTACAAAAGGAAGGTAGCAATTAAAGGTTCAGGTATTAAAAAAGTGTTAGCATAACTACTTGGCACATAAAGGAAAAACATTGATAGCAGTGGATGGATAGCGACAGTTTCCATCAAAAAGAAAATTCTACTTTTCAAGTATGTATGTGGAAATAAGAGGAGAAAATGCAGCCAAAACAGTGCCTCTGATCCCACCACTACCTGCAGCTGCTGATGTCAATGGCCAGCTAAACACCTTAACAGTATGAGTTAGTTTCTAATACTGATTCAATCTCACAGGATAAAGTAAGCTACAGCACAGCAGAGGCAAAAAAAAAGCCCAAAAAACCAAAGAGCAAATTGTAATCAGTAAGCTCAGCTCCCTTGCCAGCACCTGGAGGAGGATGTGCAGTGCTGCACAGAGCTTACCATTGTAGCTGTGAAGGGGATGTTGTCAATCACGGAGGAGGCCAAAGCAGACACCCAGAGCACTAAAATAATGGCCACTGCCAAGCGCTGATCCTCAGGAACCACCTGGAATTGAGAGAGAGAAAATTATAACTTTGAGATCAGTGTTGCTCTGTGTCCCCCACGGCATAATTGCATGTTCTTTTCAGTTTTAATTTATCGACAGTTATTATTCCTTTAGGCTCTAAGTTAGGAAAGGCATCTTAGATAAAATAGCCTAGCATTTAGTAACACAATTACAGTCCTTCTTCCAAGAAAACAAGAACAAATAGAAGTACAAAGATTGATATTTCTAATACTCAAATTTCATACCAAAAATACCCTGTGCAACTGTGAATTTTGACCTTTAGCTTATACTTTTTTCACTTTTGTATTTTTTGAGTTTTAGACTATAGAAAAAGCTTCTCTGTTGCATTTATGGCTATAATTATTCTGGCTGTGGACAGATATATACATATTGAATATCACCCATGCCAAAGTATGACATGCTTTCTTGATACTGCTGATGCAGAAATGCAATCATTAGCATCAAATTCAAACCAAAATTATTCTTTATTGTTCTACTGGAGTAAAACAATTCTTCTTGCCTATTAAAAATTATAAATATTTTAATCATACCTTTATTAACAAAGCTGTCTGCTCTCCTATATAGTCTATTAAGTGCAGATGAGCCAAAGCCTGGGGTAAAAAAAAAGGACATTGATATCAACTAATGAAGTGCATGATGCATTTACTTTTTTTTTACTGGATGTAAAAAAAGGCAACGATTTCTTCCCATTTACAAGATATTTATATTCAACTCATGTAGCTTGTACAGAAGTAATTTTAGGCAAGAAAAGACACAGCAGAAATTGGTGGCTGTATTTGGAGAAGTGAGTAAATGTTGTACTGAAGAGCATGGGACACAGGATCAGAGAATGGCTGAAATTTAAAGATTACGTTAGTCTGGATACGTGTCTTCTGAAAACCTGAACACAACTGATTTGAAACCAACTTCCCCAAACCCACAACATAGATAGAAGTATAGAATGTGTTTCAAAGGCTGGATGAAATCAGGCATCTCATGCTCAGTCTCAGAAGAAGAAACAGGAAAATAAATTATGTTTCTCTTTTATGGCTTTCTCTGACCCATTCAAAAAAAGACCCAAAATCCTACAACAAAAACTACCAAAATCAATATCCATCTGCTAAAATCAGGACAGAAATCTTGGGTGAATGGAAATTGGCAGAGGCAGCAGCATCTGAAAGGCAGGAAATCCATCTCTCCACTGCCCAAGTTAGGCACGTGAAGTGAGGTGAGCCCTGTAAGCACTGGACCCCAGGAAAGAGCCTGGGTCAGAGGGCTCTATCCTCCTGGTGAGAACTATTCCCAGTTGTACAGGACATTTAGACAGCATACTGTGGTGCTACCAGGCATGAAAATATATAGGAAGCCTTCAGCCTGGTGGTGCTAACTCTGATCTCTCCTTGGGCACACAGAATACTGACTGGGTCTTCACACCCAAGGACCGTGATCTTTCCCTCAAACCACAAGGTTCGATTTTGGTGATTTTGACTCACAAGTGCTAGCCTTTAATTCATTTTGATTTTGTTTTCTTTTCTTGTAGGCATGAAGAATGAAGTACTATTTTCAGGTTTAATAAGGTATATCTATCTGATGACTTCTCAGTTTCTCAGGAGAGAAAATCACATCATTATTAGTTTAGCCTAGACCACACTGGTTAACGCTTTCGTTTTTTTTCTGTCAAGTGAAAGAATCAGTCAGCTGCAATACCTCCCTTACTGACATCAGTCCCTCACAGAGCTGCAGGAGTCAGTATCCACACAACACAGCTCTGTATAATCCCCCCCACCTGGCAGTCAGACAGAGCCCTTCAGAGACTGCAGTGGGAAAAAAAGCATTCAGCTCTCATGCTGTCAAATTCCATGACAGATGCAGACAAAGATCCCAATAGGCATAGAGTGGCATAGGACACTGGCTTGTCAGTGACTAAGGTGTTTTCATTCAGACTCGCAATTCCTGTACCCACAGGTCAATGGGATTCAACTGATGAGTTGAATAATAGTGGTTTGGGTATCACCACATAGTAAATTTGGCCCAGAAATATTAACTTTTTTAATAATGCATTGAACAAGAAAAGGTTTATCTACAATTAAAGATACATCACACAGAAAACAAGCAGCAAAATACAAGCACATATCCCTTACATTTAAAAAAAGAGCATTTTTTCATTATTTGGCTTCCCAGGAGAACCTTTCCTAAGAAATTAATTCTTGTTGTTGATTTTAAGCTACCTTTTTCTTTCTAAGTTATCTGTGTTGCTTTATCAACTCAACGGTTATGACAGTGACTTTTTAAATGTATGTAAAAGCAATATTCTTAATGAACAGCAATAATTTTCATATCATCTCTGTGTTCACACTTCAAAATAAACTTCTAAACAGATAGTTGTCAGCAATTAGAGCCCAGATTCACATTCAATTAATATTGCTGCCTTATTAATTATCTACTAACAGAACGTATTACTTTTCAGTAAGACTCCAAATTAATTCTGGAACTCAAAAAAAGAGATGCTCAGGACACACACATCACTCCTCCAAGAGAGTGTGCAGGTAGCCCATCTTGTTAGAGATGGTGACAGTATTAATCAGATAAATAATTTTAGGATGTTTCTATGATCTCCAGGCCAATCTCCTGCAAGCACCTAAGTGCAAGTCAGCAATTAGCACCCTGCCACTGTCCTCCCCTGCATGTAAACTGCACAGAGGGTCTCGTGGATGTTCCTGTGTCTTCTAAGAGGAGTAAGCATTATTGCACTAATTGGTGTCTTCTGGCACAGTAGTTCCTCTGGGGCAGTCCACAACAGAGCTTTTCTGCAGAAAGAAATCATGTGCCATTTTAAAACACAATCTAATTTATGCATAAAAATTTTCATTAATCATCTTGTGGACAGTATGTCATGATGACTCTTGTAAATAAACTCTGCCTGAAGGAATTAAGGTAACATGCCAATTTCTACTATAAAACTGAACAAAGAACTGTAATCCTGAGAGGCATAGGGACTTATTTTAATGAGACAGAAGAAGCAGAAAGATTTTAATAGCATGTAACAGCCACTTGTGGATAAAGACTAAAAAGACAGTTGTAAAGATTAATTACCCTAGGGACGCAGTAGAAAACAAGAGAGCTCCAAATGATTTCCAAGTTTTTCATTGTAAAAGATGCACCAGACTGGACTGATGGAACCCCAAGGGCAGAACCTTCAGGAGTTCCCCTGTGGTTCAGGAACTCAAATCACATTTTCCAAAATGACTTGAAGCCTAAGTCCCACACAGGTTTTTAAATGTGCCTTTTAATAGGAAAGAGAACATTCATAGCAGTAGGAAACAGCTTCAGACTGGGAACTATCCAAGCTGAAGGATCACCAAGGGTGAGCAATATGAGCTGGCAATTTCTGGATGCCCTAGACCATGGAAATATTTCTTACACTTCAATGTATATCTTTGTTTTGACCAGTTTCTTCTTGACACTGGTTACTCAAAGGAAATAAAAAATACCTCGGGAAGGACTGTCACCTACTAGTCCAATAGATTCAGATAAAAATTAGCAGTGATTATATACACAGAACATTTTCTCATTCATTGTGGGAGAGAATTTAATATCTTGGGATTTTTCTTTATTATCTGGACAAGTTTCTTTCATGACCTTAAACTGCTGTTATTCTAGAGAGCCAGGAAAAATATTATTTCATTAGCAAACTATCCACTGGTGACATGAGAAACCGAAAAAATGAAATTCAGTGAATTATAATACTTGTATCCAAAGTCTGGCAGTAAAAGGAAAATAACTTCCTGTGTATTTGACATGGTATTGTGCAGTCACACAGCACTCAAATCACAGCCAGTCAATCCAAGTTCAAATAATAAATACATCAGGGAACACATCTAATAAACTGTTACAACAGCAGTAGACAAAATAAACATGGCTTCAGCATTGATTGTCTATAAGAACTAGAAATTCAAGGTTATATGGAACCTCATAACATGGAGAACTAAACATTTCCTGTTCTAATGAGCATACAATAAATCAATATTTCCTGATTAACTTTAGGCTTAGTAGCTCGCAGAAAACTTCATAATGATAATCAGAGTTTCCACTCATCTACTTGGCAGTTACCAGATTTTGACTTCCACTTTGGCATTAATTAGAGTTGTTGGATTGGTTCTTGTGTCTATTTGCTTCAAATGTTGTCCCTGTTACTGCTGTTGATTTTTTTAATAGATTCCAATTTTCAGATTCTTAGGGTCTTCGCAATTATTGGGAGGGAAGAGGGAAGGAAAGAGGCTCTATGAGCAAATTAGTTATCACAGGCTTTGCCCAGGCTTCTCACTCAGGCAATTCTGTAGCCATGGCAGTGTCAGTGGTCACTTGGGTATTGTCAGTCATGTTTCTACAACACTATTATATCCTTTAAACCCAACAATTACCAACTGAAAGATAGTCAGTATTCTAAAAGCCTAATAAAAAAGTTAATGTGAGTATCCACACACAAAAAAAAAATCCAAATATTTGAGGTACAAATAAATCCTCTCAAGCTATACAAAAGCATCAAATAGGGAATAAAAGGGGATACAAACATGGATGGACATGGATGTTGCCAAGCAGACAAGCACACAGAAAATACACAGCAAGATATCCAGGCATTTCAAGAGCTCAATATTTTTAAATTGGCATTGAAAACTGAAATTCAGTGTTATTTTCCTTTCAAATCACACTCCCATGAGATATCTTGGGCCATTTGGTATCCAGCATGTAGCAGACAATACTAGAAATATTTTTAAACTCTAGTTTAATCTTGTTCTCTTATTTTTCCTATCATCTATATAAATAATTGTAAACAAACACATAAATACACATAAAATATCTGCACACATAGACCAACAATAAACCCAGAAACTGAAATTTAAATTATAGAAAAATGATTGTGTCAGATACATTCAACAAAACCAGAATATGGAAAGAGAACGAGGCCAAGTTTATAACAAAAATTTAAATATGAAAGTCATCCAAACAATTTTCATTCTCTGCTATTCCTCTCCATATTACCATAACTACATTGATCAGCAATATTCCAGTGGGATTGAACCAGCAGGAGGCCTTTCTCCAGGAACATAATTCACATTTGAAATATTTTTCAATTCTTCAGGCTTTAGAATCAGAGAATCAGAGAATATTACCTCCATGAGAACAAACAATGCTGCAAAGAAAAGGAGGGTTGCCCACTCAACTCTGTTCAATATCATCTCAAAATCATGGATGTCTGCTAGCACTAGCAGCCAAAGGGCTCCCAACATGGCAATCCAGCCTGCATGAGAGAAAAAGAGAACAATGCTTTACACTTCACAGACTTGTTATGTGCTACCAACACGTAAGTTACAGTATTGTGATTTCCAAAGATTTTTTGCCATATTTTTCCTCTGACTGTAACAGGAAAAGTTCACAGATATCACAGGATGAATGGTCTCTGCTTTCAAGTTAAAATAAAATCTAAAATAAAAAAACCCAAGGCAAGTAAGACAAATTTGGGTTATCCCAATAATCAATGGAGAAACCTTTAGGTATTAGGAATAGTGAAGGATTCTGCAGCTCCTGAAAGGCTGGCTGCATCCCCTGGACCTTGAAGACTCGGTGGCTGCCTGCTCTAGAAGATAACCAGGAAAGGAAACTCTCCTTAGAAGACAGATTTAAAGCAGAAGAAGCTCTCTTCAGATATGATCCTTCTGAACATCCTGAAGTACTTTAATACACATATTTCAGTAACTAAATGAGAGAAAATGCAAATCAAATGCACAATTAGCCAGAAAACGCAAATAGCAAATCTCCTGTCCTAGCAAGGCTCAGTTTCCCTCTGCACAGTTAAAATTCTTTCTAGAGCTGTTTGCTCCCTTTGGTTCATTTATCTTATAACTCACAGAGTTCCCAAAGCAGCAGAGGAAGGAGAACTGTCAGTTCTATCTACCTTGACTCTTCAATAGCAAAGCTGATTTGCTGTTTTATAAAACAAAGCATATCTGTTTATGAAAATTAAATTTATTTAATCTGAACATAAAGAAAAGGTTTATGGAAATGCACTGACTAATTTTCTTCTGACTTTTGTCTTGGCTGTTTTCTGAATTCTGTTAAAAAACAGTGGGCCCAACTCACCTTAAATAAATAAAGATTATGGCAATTCCTGTTAGAATACTGCAATGGAGAGTAGGTATGTGCTGATTTGAATCTAAGTAGCATAATTTTAACTACTGTTTTATAAAAACCTATGTGACAACATTTCCTCACATACATTTTGAATGTAATCACAACAAAGTGAAGAATTAAAGAATTTCTTACTACTTATGGGATAATCTGTGAAAATATCTTCGTATTATTCCTACCCTTCTGTCTCCAATAATAATGAATCAAGAACATGCGATGTGGAGATAACAATTAATCACTAAAGATAATGAAGTAATACAGAATTGCAGAAGAGGTGGATGGAGCCAGGCATTTTCTATCACCATGAGTGTTATCAGCACACATTAGCTTCAAGCATGCAGCTTTGCATGAGGGAACAGTGCCTGGCCTTACAATATTGCTCCCTGAGAATACAGACAGGCAAGGGAGCTGTCATCCTGCTGTGCTTCAGCAAGTACAGCTCTCCAGAGGAAAGTGCAAACACATCAGCTGCCAGTTGTGGCTGCACAGAGCTGATTTCAGTCTGGGAAGAGGAGAGGAGAGGAGAGGAGAGGAGAGGAGAGGAGAGGAGAGGAGAGGACAGGACAGGACAGGACAGGACAGGACAGGACAGGACAGGACAGGACAGGACAGGACAGAGGACAGGACAGGACAGGAGACTTTCTTGGAATTTTTCCTTCACTATGAAGAATTTTGAAAGTACTAGGACACATTAAAGACTGGCTTCTCTGTTCATTTTTTTTTCTAGCTTCCTGGACCACAAAAGAGAGTCATGAGGAAGGAAAATAAAAATAATTTATAAAAATAACTTCTCGTTACTCTAGTGAAAACAAAGCCCATTTATTGTTCCACAGACCACTTCCTTTACTGCCTTTTAGTGTCTCTGCTTCATAACAATTGATGTCCCAGAAAGAGAACTTAGACAGAAACTGAATCTAAATTCTATTTCTACCTGTTGAAGAGGGTGACAGTTTCTATTTATTTTAGGGAAAAGGAAATGAAATTTTATTATAAAATTCAGCTTGCAAATTTATAATGCATTCTTCATAAGAAAAGATTTCCATGTCTTCTGCCTGGTGTCAGAAAAAAAAGTACAGTAGAAATTGCTTAAGAGTTTTGCTTTTCTTCTACTCAGTAGGCAAAACCACCTTTGGAATAATACTTAGCACATGCTGAGTGGTTACAATCCTACTCAAAGAAAACCCTTATTTTAAAATAATCAAGTAGATGAACTTGAAAATATGAAACAATCTAATAGAATAAAATAGAAGAACTTCTAATATTCTTATTCTAATAGAATAAAATAGAATTCTAGAAGTCTAGAATTTGGAGGTAGGCAGGAGAAAGGGAAAGAAATTAAGGAGAAAAATTACTGCATAATTTGTCGGCCTTTCAAATGCTCATTAAGAAGAATTTGCATTCCTCAGCAAAAGTAATTTTGACCTACTACCGCATAGTAGCAGGTCAGAAGCACAGAATCATAACAAGCTTCCTCCAAACAAAGTGAAAATGTGGATGCTGTATGTTCACTTTATATGCACAGAATTTAATAATGCATTTAGGAAGACAGAAAATTTGACTTTTCTGGAAACTGAAATGGCACTTGAGATATTTGAACTCAAAAACAAAGTCAGGATAACACTGCATGATCCCACTGATGGCCTGGGCAAAACTGCAGGCTACTCAAGGCTGATCAAGATAATACATTTAGGTAGGAAGAGATAAAACTGTAAAAATCCAGCATGGGAAGCAACTGGAGGCCAAATAGTCCTACAGAAAAGACTTGAGAAACACTGTATATCACAACTAAATCTCATGGCCCACTGAAATACAGAACCAGGGCTAAAAATAATAAATTCTGTGAAGCAACTTCTGCTCTCCTCAACCCTGGCAAACCCTGAGAATATATACTGTAAGATGCATACCCATTAGGAAATGTGAGGCAGAGAAGGAAGCACAATCGACAGTCTGAAGAGCTGACTTTAAGGAAAAATGTAAAGGATCCAGGATACTTAGCTCAAAGATAAGATGATTTAAGAGGTCCTGACAAGTCTTTGGGTAAATACCAGGCTTCCCGAAAGGGCAGAGAGCAACCCATTTGTGTAAGCAATAGTGGGTAGGACAAGAAAGAGTGAAAAGATGTTAATAGCAGCAACAATGATTCAGGTAGCACAATTCAAGGTCACACATTTATAGTGGTTGATAAATAATTTTTTTAAAAAAACATCTAGACCAGCTTCTGCCAGACAAAAATATAGTACTCCGATCTGCAAACAATGGGACAGACAGACTGATTTTTTTTTCTTAAAGTATAATTTTACTTTTCTGTGCTTTTAAAAATTATTTATTTGTCATTGTAGCTTAAGGATGTATACCAGTCCTTCATGTAGTATGGTGTAATTGTAATATAGTATATACTTCATCACCCTCTTATACAAGTCTTTAAAAATATTGGGGTGAAAAAGTGAAATCAAAGACATACTTCCAGTAGTGCTTGCTCTACTCATAGATTGTTTTTTATCAGTATTTCTGAATGTGAATGAAAATGTTCCATATTTTGGTTTATTAAAATTTTGTTTTACTTTTATCAGGCATCCCTGAAAATATACATTCTGAAATCTTGTAAATATTTCTAAGAAGTACTTGCTGTCCACTAGTAAGTGCTCTTTTATCTTTAATTTTATTTATTTTTTTTAAATATAAAGTTACCTTCTCACAAAGCAAATTGCTGGTCTTTTGAGCAGACTCTTTTCACAGGCTTAGCTTCATAGAAATTATTTTATGTTCCTTGCTACTTTTAGCACCACAGTTTAAGGCAACTCCTTGGGAAGAGAACTCCTTGGGGACAGTCCAAGACTTTCACCACACTAATAAATACTTAGTACAATACAAGAGGAATAAAAGCAGATGGAAAAAATGGTGGAAGCTATAAATCCATGTAAAGCAAAAGAAGATGGATCCTATGCTGATATAAGGTTTTTATACAATAAAAACTAGAAGCATTGCATAAAACAAGGTAAAGAACTGACTGCTCTGTGATCCCAGATCATCCCATGTGCCTTAGGAAAGGATGTGCTGGACTTTGTTGAATAGCTGTAATAGCATGAAGTCAGAATGTGAAATCACATTCACCATTGTACTGTAAGGCCAACACCTAGCTTCATTAACTCTCCAAACACAATTTTATAGATGAGACAGGATGGCACTCAAAACAGAACACTGTAAGAAAGTAACCTGGTTAGACATTTCTACAGCTGGGCACTCCATCTGCAGAGATGAGCTGACAGATATATAGCTGTCTATATTGCAGAAATCCATAAGTCTGAAAAATTAGAGAGTACTCTCAGTAAAGGTCACTGCAAACAAACACACTCTATTGCCATAGCCTTATTGACTCTAGTGAACAAAAAATAATTTGAGGAGCTGAAAATATCAAGATAAAGGAAAGGTCGACTTCTCTAGAAGCGAGCAATAAAGATCAAAGGCTGCACTAGCAGATACAACTGTTACTGGTCCTTGGTTTTTTCTCAAGTGTATGGGCAGGTGCATGAACACAGGGTATTGTACATGCATAATTACCTGTTTTTAAAGACAACCGTGACATTTCAAGGCAGAATTTTTTGAAAACTATCCTAAAATAAATTAAGACTGCAAGGATCATGGAAAGCAGATCTCTTGTATTTTCACAAGCAAGGTGTTATGCTGACAAGGATAAATAACTAACACCTGGACCAGACTTTCTGAGTATGAGTCAATGCTGACTGCATTGATTTATTTCCATTCCAACATTCTCATTATTAAAGTCTTATTGTCAAATTTATTTTTAACTCATGTTCATGTACACTCTACCAGGAATGTTTTCAACACAACTATGAATCAAAGATGTACGAAGTCTCTCACATACAGTTATGTCCATTCTAATTATTAAAAGACAGTTTGCATTGTCACAGTGCAATCAAGTCTCTATGCCACATATCAGAGGCCAGCAGGTCAGTCCCATGCAGAGCTCTACTTGACCTCAGTGTAAAAGTACTAGACCACCTAAACCAGCAGCACCTCATGCCACAGCAGATAACAGAGTAAATGGATGAAGCACAAGCAGGGAGGTTAAGAGCACTAAACAAGGACAAATATATCAAACTCCACTTGCAATTGTAGCTGATGACACCTGGGGAAAAGGGCTGCAAGCAGCCCCAGCAAGCACACCTACAAGGATTTGGAAGAGTCTCCAGAAAAGCCTGAAGACTTTGGAAGAGGACAGCTTAAAATGTTGGCTCTAATCTTATTATGTCTTTCTACATTGGACTGGATGCTTTTATCAGATGCTACAACACATTGCTTTGTTTAACACTGTCAGATCAGCAATTAAAGAAACAACTTTAGTCATGGAAAGCAGCGTAACAGCTTCATATAGGCACAACATTAATGGAAAATGGTAAGGGAAGAAAGAAATTGCCACAGACAAGAGTCCACAAGTAACCTGCAGCTAAAAAAAATACATAAGATGATAAAAAAGAATCCAGGTTTATCAGTAACTCAGCTGTGATTAATTATAGGTGATAGAGTAAACTCATCAGATGGTCAAAACCTATATTAGGTGTAACAAAAAAGCACAAGCAAAAAAGCATATAATATACATGCAACACACCTCATATGATAAAATCAGGTATAATGTAGAGCTGAAAAACAAATTTGAAAAAGCAAAGTGTAAAGCTTCAGAAAATATATAAAAATGGGCTCAAGTGGACTCAAGCACAGGAAGCAAGAAACCATCAACACCAACACTATTTACATCTTGGCAAATAAGAGGAAGACACCCCGAACATTTCATCTCGTCCCAGCAAAACCCTCAAGTTATCAACACTGTGTTGTGACTCCTTCCAGCCTAAATGTGTGACATTTACCACCCTGGAGAACATCAAAGGGAGACCCTAACAACAGGAAAAAAAGGGAGATGATACTGGGATTATTCCTTTGGGGTTTGAGTGGATTTTTGGGTGGAGGGGTATGGGTTGGGGTTTTTTTGGGGGGGAGGGGGAGAGGAGAAGTTGGTTGCTTGGTTGGTTACTTGGTTGGTTTCTTACAACAGTTTATACTGCATACTGTTAATGAGTTTTGTTTTGTATTGATTAGATAATTTAGGCTCTAAGTGTTAGTATTATCATAAGATGAATAATAACTGCTTGCTCTGATTGCACTGATATGACTTTTAATTAGACTGACAATAAATTCTCAGCTCCAGATATAGGGGGTTTTCCCCTTTTTGCCCAGAATATTACAAGCTTAAAACCATGGAAACTTTGAGAGGAGGAGCTTACTGCCATGAACAGAGAAAGTATCTGTAATCCAAATGTTTTGGAGGCCAAAGCTATTTACTTTACTGGAATATGTGAAGGAGTTTCCAGGCAACTACAGATTATTCAGGATGTATTTTTAGCTCTAGAGAAAAGGTCCACAAATGTTCCCAAGCTTTGCATCTGGTTGCCTAGTTTATCAAGTCATGTTAGAAAGCTTTCCAAAATAATGAAATAAAATTTAAATCAAAATGGGAGGGGGGGGGGGGGGAAAAAAAAANAAGAAAATAGTCATTGTGACAGGTTTAAATGCAGTTGACAATAAAGTATCATTTGAGTCATTACTTAGGAGTCAAGACCTACAAGATTTTATCAGCTAAAACTGATTCGTTTCCTAGACCTAGCTAATTTCTAGATAAATGTCAGCTTTGTTGACAAATTAAAGACCAAATGTGCACTTTTCACAATGAGGATATAGTGACATAGGAAGTGAAATATAAGATGTGCTAAACTTAATGTCATTCTTGGCATCTGGCCTACGCTTTCTTAAATCTAGCTTGTTCACCAGTTTTTATATCTTAACAGCTGTCTGTCTCAACAGGATATTTTGTTTTCTTAACCATTAAAAAATATACATCATCTTATTACACTGGTCTATGGTTTTTGTCAGATATTTTATAAAACAACTCCTCAATAACACTGAGTAGCTCTATAATAAACATTTCATCTTAACTATTGCACAAATTAACTTGAAACCAAGCATAGGGGAAATATAAGCACTTTCTTTTTTTCTTCCTCTCCATGGGAACAAACACATTTTTAAGTCATTTTTTTCTGTTTCTGCTAATATAGTTTTACTGTTTGTAAACAAATATCATATTTATACAATTCCACCATCACACAGAATAGTGGCAGAACATAGTTCAATCTACTTATCACTGATAAGAGATGGGAAAAATGTTTGAAAATAAAATTTCAAATTATAGAATTAAGAGCCTTTAACCCCTCTCATGCTAATGGGATCTGTCCACACCTTTCTCAACCCTGTGTTCCTCCACAAGGATATATAAATCTTTTGGATCTGAGAATTCTGCTGCACTCTGGGAGGCAGAATCTTTCTCACAGGGCTGTGGGGGAGAGGTTCATGTTTAAAAGCACTTTCACCATTCTAAAGAAGCCTCTTGGCACAAGTTCAAATGCACATACATAGCCTGTCCTAGGGCCCACATAAAAGCTGGGGTGAAGAGTGGGGGAAGTTTATTAGAGTTCTTCTTGGGCAGCTTCCTAGGATGCATGTTCAGAACAAAACCACACAGACTTCATTTATTTCACTTGTGGAATACTGGAGATTTTTAGTTTACATGATCACATAATTTAGTCAAAGATCCCTAAGTTAAAGACTTCTGCCATTGGCTACAGCACTGCAAGTCATGTAAGCTTTTACACACACACATATTGACCCTACAGATCTGTCTCAAAGTTGTTAGCAAAGAATCATTCCTGCAGAGAACTCCTAATTTAAATGTTACAGAAAATAAATGGATTAAATTAACTGTTAAAAATCTTGTTAGGCTGCAGTAATGGAGAACTGGCATCATTGTTTCTAAGTAAATATTGGTACTAAACTTCACACATTCTGTGATGAAAAAACAAGTGTAAGCAAGTTTGTGAGGCTCTCTAGGACTGTGCAACCCTCTCTTCCTCACTGAGCAAGCTACCTGATAAGTGCCACTCAGTTTCAACTCTATGATAATTATTGGTTCATCTGTAAATTACAGTGTAAGCGGAAAATTGAGCATGTCCACTGAAACACATGAAAATCAAAAGCATATAAAGAGGAGAAACTTCAAATCTTATCCACTGAAACATATGAAAATCAAAAGCACATAAAGAGGAAAAACTTCAAATCTTATCCACTTCCCTGAATTTGAGAAGTGACTCCTCTCTCCAGTTAAGACAAAAATTTTGTTATAATTTGCATGATAGTCTCTGTAGACATAACGGAGGGAGGAGACTGTTCGACTGAGGCCCTTTCCCATTAAGGTATTTCATTTCTCATGTGAATGTGAACAGTTTGTCTGTAAATTATGGAAATGAGTCAATAAATATGGCAACTGGTATTCAAAGGAATGGCAATACAACAAGAGTCTTCCATATCTACACCAATTGAATACATTTCTCCTGTAATGCCCTGGGAATAAAATAAAGAGAAGTCTGCACAACATGGCTGACCAAAAAAAACAGAAGTCAGTTTACATTAAATGAAAACAGGTATTTTCCTACTTCTCCACTATTTCAGTCACAGTTTTAAAATGTTTCAAAGATGCAAGATACAACTAGTTACCCATAAACAGCAAAAAGAGATCTTCAGACCCTCACAAATAGCTGTAGCAGAATTTGCAGACGAAGTCCACAGTCAGAAGTTAAACCACATCAATATAGAGGACAAGAGAAAGTTTTGCAAGAGAAAGAAGCCTCATCAAACAAGATAATCTTTGTTTGTAAATATTGAGGAATTTTAGCTTTAGTGCAAGAATGATGAGGGAAATTCAGATCTAGGACATTTACCTGACAGGAGTGATGTAGAATACGGATTATATAGTTTGTCCTACTGGCCAGAAAGGTCATAGTGATCATGTTAGTTACTCAAATGTTCCTAAAGCTAGTTATAAGTTCCTAAATTTGGGGAGTTTGCTAACACTGCTTTGGTTAAATATACCAAGGATGAAACCAGGCTGAATCACAGCTGTTGACCTCCTCCACTGATTAGTGACACCCCCAAAGCTTATTCTGAGGCCAGATGAGGGTAATTAGCTTAAGCATTGATGTCTGAAGGATCACAGATGCCCATGGCACCAAAAATACCAGAATGGGCTCAGAGAGTAGCATCAGGACATGGCTTCTCTGTACAAGTGAAAAAAAAAAAAAAAAAAAATCCAAGACAGCTCCCTCCAGTGAGTAAATGGCAGTCCTTAATTATGGAAGAATTCAGTGAATCCGGAAGATCTCTCCCTGTCCCCTTGCTTAAATAATTAATCAAGGGAACATGAGAAAAGCCATGGATGGTAACACCATAAGAGAAAAGCCATGGATAGTAACACCATAGGTTCACCTGTGTAAAAGTCGTGTCTTTAACAGGAAAAATGATGGTGATAAGGCAGAAATTAATATACAATTAAAGCAAAACCACAATTGTATTTCTCCTGGCATTCCATCCCAGGTTCCAGCAGCCTGCAGCCAAAACTGAGGCAGTATCTCCTCTCTGAAACAGGAACTATCTCATCTCTTTACTCTTGGGTTTTCACCTTGTTCCTTGAATATGAGTGGAACAGAGTTTGTTGCAACCTTTTAAAGGAGAAGACATTCTCATGTTTCCGAAACTAGTGAGCCTGGCCCTGGGAAAGAGGTGTCCAGAGGTGGAAGGGAGCAAGAGTGAGGGGATCTGCAGGAGCAGGCTGCCTGCATTGCATGCAGAAAGCACAGAGAGGCAGGCAAAAGCAGGGCCACCGAGATAATGGGTCCCTCTTCACAGATACCAGAAGGAACTGCACAAAATTCACAGCAGCTCAGCAACTTATTGAAGTGACTAAAACCAAATCAAAGATAAAGCACCTTCCCCAGAGAAGAAGAAGGAATTAAGCTATAAATTGATTTTGGTATTTTTTCTGACCCAGTCACTTTGAGCACTCCCTTCAAAAAATCCAGCTTAAAATTTCAACAAAATCTTGCTTTATATTACTTTTAAAATCTTTTTTCTGACAAATTAATATGGTTCAAAGCTCTGGACATGCCCGCCTAAAAGATAAAGTCAAAATAGTAGCCAGGTACAATCCTCAAAGGGTCTTTAATTTCATCCTTTGTCATCTTTTCTCAAATGTTTTATTAATGTTCTATCAATAAAATAAAATCTCATGGGGTCAAATGAAAGTACTTTAGGAGTCTTACAGTCTTTATTATCTGGGTTTTTTTAAGTCTCAGTACTAATCTTTTATTAAGATAGATATTTCATAGAATTACACTAAATAAATTAATGAACAGGCACAAGAAAACTGAATAGGAAAGAGTTCTGCATTTCAAAAGGCAGCTACGTATGCAAATTTTATTATTTAGATTAAAATGTCAGTACCTTCAAATTATATTAACAATTCCATGTTCATAATTAAAAATTGTATCAAGGTTTGGAACCGATACAGAATTTAAAAATCTTTCTAATTCTCTCTACCAACTGCAATTTCAAGTTATTAGATTTCTAACACTTCAGCCTCTGTATAAACCATTATTCTGGTAGAAAATTAAACACTGAACTGCAATTTACTTCTGTTTTTATGAGAAAAACATATTAAACAAATTTACCCAAGCCAACAGAGTACAAGATGTAGTGTACATTAGGAAATACATTTTCATGCTTTGGAAGACTAAAATCCATAGAGCCTCACAGCAGCACTACTTCAGTAAAGATAAGTAAGTGACAGCTATCATCAAGATAGTGAAATTCAGGAAACAAAAACGAGAACCTGTAAATTATGGAGCCTGTAAATTTATCAGTAGAAGTTTGCAGGTTCAATTACTTTTCAGTAGAAATTATGTGTATGCTTTTGTAACATTTATTCATTAATCTGACAGGCTTGCCATGAATGCAGAACAGAGAGATATTATACAGAACGCATACAGCCCTTATTTACTTTCAAGGTTCTTATGCATCTACTGGATAACAGAAACTTATACTGCCAAACATTCAATTTGTTTTCATTTATTTTAGTGGCACAAAGCAGGACAAGAAAGAGATCAATAGTTACTATGTTTCCTCTTGCATTGACTCCAACTCCTTTGCAGTTTTGAAAAAATAACTTACCAGGAGAATACACAACTAGTGCTGTTTAGTCTTTAATGACTGTCTGGCTTTTCAAAAACATTTACAGATGTTAAGCTTAATTTCAAGAAGTTCTACATGGTTCAGTGCCACTTATCTGAGACACAAAAGGAAGAGTGTAAATTGATTTCTTAAACTGTCAATGTGAAGGCCTTTCTTATGCTTTCAGCCACCGTGACTTCAAATGCATTCAAATATTTTCAGCTTCTGCATTTTCCCAGACCTTATTAATGTAGCACATTTTTCTGTTATAATACAGCATTTTACCTTTTAACTTCTTGACAGTAATCTTCATGGGCTGAAATTGCCCATTTGCGTGGCAAATAGTCTGTCAGCAGCAGATATGGGAGGTCTTTCTTACAACCTGATCACCACTGTAGAGCTATAATTGGCTCTATATCTTGCACAGTAAAAATAAGTGTCAATGTAATATCTGTGTATATGATTATTGAGTTATTCATTATGAGCTATTCCTCTTCAAGACTGCTCCATCTTTCAGCCACTGAGATAGAAGTACATAGTGTGTAAATTCAGATTGCATGAAAAAAATGTATCTGAAATTCCATAATCTTGAAGAGCTCAGCAGCTAAAAAAAAAATCATTTTTTATTGGTCAATGCATAGGTAGTTTTTATGACTATCTTTAAGTTAAATGTGAGATTCGATTTGGTTCTGTTTTCAGGATATGTGGAGCTTTTTCTCATAGAGATATACAACTACTGTATAAAAACCTCCACATACTGATCTATATATAGAAAGTATGCACACAGCTACTTTCATTTCACCCATATACAGTGTCTTCCAGTTTTTATTTTTGGAAATGAATTATTATGGTGATAAAGTAATGGAGACTGTAAATTATACAAAGAGCTTTCTATACTTAAGAAATAATGCCAAACTGCTTCTTTGTTCTCCCATGGAGTAATTATTTTCTGATCTCCCTGATGCATCTTGGTCATTCACTCAAACAGTGCAAATGATGCCAAGGTCAAATTTGCTCATTCTGTAATGTTTAGCCAGCTCATTAGTATTGGAAAGTCCAGAAAATGAAGTCATGAACACTCTCTGTTATTCCTCCTGGGGTAACTGGGATGTGACTGAATTTTTAAAACCTGCTCTTCTCTTCCTAGAGAAATTGCTGCTTAACCTGGTAGAATTGTGAGGACAGGAACATATGAAAAATGGCTTTCTGAAAAGATCGAGACTCAGAAAGATATGGTGGCCTTTTTTCAGGGAGGTTGCTTGTTTTAATTAGAACAAAACTAGGAAACTTACCAAGATCTAGGTAGATGCCTGGAACAAATGAGTTGAGAAAAAACATAAGAATAACACATCCCAGCACTGTCAGACATTTGATGAGAAGAATTTTGTCTGTTATTCTGTGCTGGAGACAGACAGAAAAATAAAATTAGTAATTATATTCAAGAAGAAGCTATGTATTATGCATAGAGTTCAGAAAAGCATGTGTGAAGTGCAAACTGCTGTTCCTGTATTGTATATTCCTCTTCAGCCTAAAAGACAGAACTACCTGAATAGTTTTTATAGATGTGCATCTTATGCACACCAATAAAAAAACATGATTGTGGGGTCCAACAGGCTTTAAGAGAAACAAGTATCTAGCACCTACTGCATACATTCAGCTGTATTCAGCCACCCCCTCCACAGCTTCATTCCAGAGGGTAAAGTAGGGTTGAAATGCAACTCCTACCACAGAGGGCATTCTGAGCACCCAGTGGTTTTGTGATATGGGACAAAATCACCCTTCTTTTTTCAGGTGTGCTTTGAAAACCTATAAACTACAGGTGTGCTTTGAAAACCTATAAACTACCCTAGAGGTCAAATCTTTCACTCCTCCTGTACAACTCATGTACATGCCAAGCCCCTCATCTCTACAGAGTTTGCACACCTCCGTGCCCAGCTCCTGCTTCACTGTGCCAATCTCCTTGTGCCCTCAGCCCTCACACCCAGTGCTTTCCATTGTGTCTCTCACTACCATTCCAGGGAATCCCTTCCTCCCAAACCAAGTTTGTCTCTTGTTTCACGTAGTTTAAAGCTCTACTAAAATACAAGTGAGTCTCTGTTCTTTAAAAAGTTTGTCTCTTATTCAATGCCTTGAAAGGGGTGTAAAGAAAATCTGTTGGGTTTGCTCTGGTTTGGTGTGACACCTAGGTCAGCATTCTCCCAGTCAAGGACTTGCACCTCAAGGAGTCCAATCAAGGACTTGATCTCTCAAACACAGGCCTGATTCATTAGTGATGCCAGTGAGGTAGAGAGGTTGTGACACTTAGATAATTAAATTTAGGAGACATTAATCCCACTACAGAGTTTCCATCTTCTCAGTTTCAGCATAGACTTAAGCAGTGCTAGTGTGTGCGCAGCTAAGAGAACAGGATTTATCAAGTGGTTTATCCCTACTTGAATAATAAAAGCAGTAGTGTTACCAAAATGCATTAAATTAAAGTCAGCATTGGGTACATTAGGAGGAGTGTACTCTATTATCATTCATCATGGCTACAAAGAATTTATCGACACCTCCTGAGCTTTTCTGGGTTAATGGATTAAAAATTTAAGAAAACACTGCTGAATCCTTACTTCATTCTTTAAGTTATAGTTTTCTAAGGAACAAAAGTACAAAATCTAACAAAACCCCACCATGTGGTTCAGTAACCTTGTCTGACCAAGAAGCCAACCATGCTGGCTGCTAACTTTACTGCTATCAGGAGAGCTATTAAATTTCCATTAGATTTAAAGCATTATCTCTATATAAAGGCATAGCTTCATTTACATTAATACTGAAAAAAATTGCCATCTACTTACTTTTTTCTGAAGTTCCTGGATATTTGTTTCCCAGTTTTTATCTTCTTGTGAAATTTGTCTGAAAGAAAATGACACCTACTTTTTTCCAGAGTGAAATCAGAGCTCTGCCAAGGGTGTTAGAATAAAATCCCTCTCATCACATATAGATCACCCCTTTCCCCGTGTGAAGTAACCCATATCACAAAAGAGTCGTGGCCTTCTTACATCCAGCAGCAAAAGTCCCATGAGCATTCACTTAAGACTCCATTTTTGTAACAATCTCCACTAATACACAAACCCTTCTGTTCAGGAAGAAAGCCACAGGCTGGGAAGGAGCTGCACTCCAGGGTATAGACCTCAGTATAGGATCTGGCTATCTGCAATGTGTAGCTCCCTTAAGAGTTTCAGGAGATGATGTGTGTGTCCTGCTGCGATAAAACAAGGGTCGTGTGCTAGCATCAGCAAGTCAGATCACATATGTTTCACATTTGCATTTTATAATGAAGTTTGTAAGATCCGAATAACTTCACCGTGTTATCGGCGCAGTCAGGCCTCCAGCAAAAAGCCTTGGGCTTTGTAGTTCAGGAGCTCTGTTGTTAGTGCTAATGAATTTTTACATTGCTGCAAATGTGCCGTGCTGGTGGAATCCTGATTTTCAAGATTAAATATACGATTTTTATTTGTAAGTCAGAAGGGTCCTCTTCAGAATACCATAAACTCTGAGAATCTTAAAATCTTTTGAAAAGGAGGAGATTTTAACAGCCTTATTTGTCTTGAAGTATTAATACTGTCACTCAATTCAAAATACACAATATCAGCAAAAATTATGTAAACAATATTATTATTGGAATAGTTTAAGAAATCATATTTACCTTTTCTTGCTCAATTTCTTTAACAAGGTTATTAATTAAAATTTATTATTTCAATTTCACTTTAGTCAATTAACATCCGAAATATTTATTACTGCTATTCTCAGTCATCAAATTCCATGGCATAACATCTGGTTTTACCAGAATCTAAACAAAACAAGGTCATTATTCTTTTAGTCATAGTTTATGTAAACTTCTTCGCACATAAAAACATATCTGCAGTCAGGTTCGCAGTGAAATTTTAATTAGGAAATGATTGTAAAACACAGCAATTCATTGGTGAAATGTTTTTCAAACTCACCCATTCACTGAAGATAATTTTAAATTTTCAGTAAAGAAAAAAAGAAACTCCAACATATTACTGTGCCAAAGCCACAACAGTTAAGGAAAAGTATAGTGATATATTTGTGATCTTTTTAAATCAAAAGCTGCCTGAAATTCATAGGCCTTTATTTTGGGTCATATTTGGCAAATATATTTCCAGACCTTACAGATCAGTTTTGTACTAAAATACTTTGTGTTTTACTGAGGCTGAGAGTGGCTTTTCCTATCTGCCTCAACATCCATCTCAAGACAGAGCTAGGAATGCAGGTCTTGTCCCAGTGAAGATCCCTGAAAGGGGAGGTTGGACACGCCGGTCCTTGCTTACCTGTGAAACGTCCTCAGCTTCTTCCTCAGGAGCATCTCCAGAGTCAGCACCTTCTGCATCAAGAGGCATTTCACAGCAGTCTCCTCTCTGCTGGCAGGGTTGATGCGCTGAGCTGTCAGCCTCCAAACATAGATTTCATGTTTCAGCTCTGAAAAGAAGCAAAATTGCATCAATGTGAAGTCCAACGTGTACGAAACCAGAGATGGATAAAACATGCGTAATGTGCTCTGGACTCAAAGCTGTTGAAGTTATTGGGATGGTTTCCCAACACATTTCCAGTCAGGAAGCTGCTTTTGTCATTCATTTTGCAGAGCTGAAGTGAATGAAAAATAAATAGAAAATTTTCAAAATTTTAAATAAATGAACCACAAAGTCTTTTTTCAAAGAAAAAGAAGTACTGTCTTAAAATGCTTGCAAACATCTTCAACAAGCTTAAGGGCTAAAACTGTAGCCCATTCATTTTTCAACAGAAAACAAGCTGTCAGTATACATTATTATATTGCTAAGAGATACCAGTTCCCTGTGTAGTTAGGAATTACAGCAAATGCTCCTTCACAGTATTCAAAATAGACAGCATGTTTCCATTCACTCTGTGTTCATACAAGCAATTTTATCTATGTCAGGCAAAAGTGAAATTTGGCACTCCTTATGGAATAAAGTTTAGTAGTATTTTTAAGATTTCCTAAGAGGATTCAATTCTTCGGCACTGAAAATATGAGTAAACACAGCAACCATTACTTTCATGCTGACCTGGATGATATCTGATCCTGTGTAAGTTCAAACAGACTAACACTTTGAAATCAGACTCTAGAATCTTCTCAGAAATTTCAATTTTTTTTATTTTTTTTTCTGTACCATTGAGGCCTTGGAGAATGACCAAAAAACACGTGTTCCTGTTCAAGATGTTAACTGGGCATGCCAAAAAAACCTTTGAATTTAACAGGAAATCACTAAAGAAGTAAAATCAGAATATTCATTCAGAAACTGTCTGTGCAAATGTTTCCTGTTGAAGCAACGGGATGTTTCCTCACCCTTCTGTTCTACTCAAATTTCATGTCATTGAAGACAATATGTCAAGAATCCAAGGTTTTATAATATATTTTAAGATGTTCAATCAGCAAGTTACTCTTGCTCTGAAAATGGATGTGTAACTCTTTACATCATGTAAACAAGCTATTAGAATTATTTATAAAAAAATATTTAATTACATAAGATAAATTTAAACACATTTTGATGTAGGCAGTGATGTTAACATTTTAACATCCAGATTCCAAAATTATGCCACATCGACCACTTTCCTTTGTAATATATTTGGTGGTTCTCGCCAGGACCATAATCTGGAACAAAATTATATTACAATGATAGACCTTGCTTTTCAAAGGATCCACATGACTTCTGGCCATTTATTTTTGCATCAACATTTGTGATGGACTCAGATATCACAGCAGAGGAAAAATATCAGATATCACACAGAGGGAAAAAAAAGACCTTTCTATACTTCGTTCTTATGTGATTTTTGATTGAATATGACTGCAGCTTTGAAACTGTCATCAGTCCAAGGTAAAGAGTGTGTTTTGTCTTTTTCTCTGGCAAAGGCTCATGAAGTATGAGCAACCAGTTTGCTGTTCTACTTCCCTACAGTTTGTCTTTTCTGCAACAACTTTTCTGATAACATCTGTTCATCCTGCCATAGCATTTCTCCCCATCCTTTCCAAGTGAAATTTCACCAAGTGTTTAGCTGATAGAGGGAAGTTGAATCATTCACCACCTAAATGAGATGCAAGTACTTCACAGTTATTTTCATACAGAGAATCTCTATCTTCTCTGCTTCAGAAAGAGGCAGCTCTCATCCCTGTATCTGTGCCACAAACAAATCCACAGAGTGGAAAGCAGCATGACTTGTGTTGCAGATTCCTGTTCCACATCTGAAATGCCCTGGGGTTAATCTCCAGGTTGAGCAAAGCTGGACTGGTGCTTTGTGATCTACCTTAAAAAATATATGTGCGTGTCTTCACATGGCTTTGATTGTGCCTTTATGTACAGCAAGTGCATGCTTCATTTTTCAGCCATTAGTTTTCCAAACGTGAACATCTGACCTCCTGTAGAGTTAACTGTACTTGGAAAATCAGAACAGTTGATACAACTTCTATGCTGCAACTCCTTTTGCAGCAATGATTTGTGCAGAGGTTTTCTAGGTCATCCCACAGAATGTTTCTTCTCCTCTTTCATGCACACTCTTATTGTTAATAGCCCATCATGGCATCAGATGATACATATTTATTAGAAGTAGCGCTTTTTTTGAAGGAAAAATAATGCAGAACCTTGAAGTCAGCAATGACAATTAACAGGGCCAAGGTCCTTTGCGCCTTGCTCTACTTCTCCCATTTCATAACTGCAAAACCATTTAGGCAGCAACCCCCAGAGTCTGGGACCATCTGATATATTATGACATACTGTGTTACACATGGACAAGGGCTTAATGCAACCACAGAGCCTTATCAATCACTTTGAAATTACGGCCAAGACAGCACAAGGGCAGAATTTGGCTGCCACTGAATAGAATCACAAGATCACATTCTCTTTCTCTGTGTCCAAAACACCCTGTCCCCTCCTCAGATGAGATCTAATGGTTATATTACACCAGAGTGAGCTCTCTCCACTCACTTAACCAACCCAATCCACAGGGTTTTGCAGGGTTAGCTTTATGGTGGATCAGCCTTCTATGCAATGTAACCTACCACTGTCAGTTGTATTGCCAGGAACTGCAATGATGAGCCTGTAGCACGGCAGTTTCTCATTAAAGCAGCTAAATTAACATTTGACTGCAACCATAGCACCAGTAGCCAAAGTGATAGAAGAAAAGCTGTTTAGTATGCAGTGATCTGGAGCACAAGGAGATAGGAGAGCTGCAGCACAGCTCAGTCAGAGAATTCGGCTCATTATGATACTAAAACCTTTGTGGATGCCATACATTCATAAAGCCCACAAGGCACAACAGCAATATACCTAGCATCATTATTTCCAACAAGAAAATAGAAACAACTTCATTTCTACCAATGAAAATACTGATTTTTTGCTTAGTTATAGGATCAAATAAAGGCTCCTCAAACATGTAAACTCTGCTGCTAATCTCTTCTGACTTTTTAATTGATCATATTTTGCCCTGGAAACCACAAACATTACATCCTGGACCCACTGAGTTTAACAAAATTTCAGCTGCTGACCTAGACTGTGACAGTTTAGGAAAAAATACTGCATTTTAGAAAATATTCTTTATTTGAAAACTGCATATTATTTCTACAACCTGACAATTAATAGTCAGATTGATTTTCACTTGAGTAATCACACATTCCCTCCCACCCAGCTGCCAATAACAAAGAAGACATCCTCAAAAACTGAATGCAATTAATTCCCAGTCTCAGAATCTGAAAAGGCCAGTTTTGTTAATTGAAGATACTCAGAAGAGCATGACCAACCTTGATGAGATGATAAGAATTATCATTAAATGACAATTTTCAACTTGCACATGCACTAACTACATAAACTATCTTTTTCAAGCAACACAAGTTTTCACTGCTGGGCTGAATCTGACAGCATTCAAAGTACGTTCATCTGAATATCTGCTTAGTTTTTTTCTCCACATGTTACTGTAGCTTAACAATTTTCAGTAAAGCAATTGTTTTTCATAGCCAGATTTTCAGAATATTTCTGTTTGCTGACTGTAAAGCAAGCTAAGTATCATGAATTCTAGCTTAACTAGTAATAGTAATATCTTTAACTTTTATTAATTTTTAAATCCCTCATATTATATAACTAATCTTCTAAGCATTATTAGATGGTGTCATCTCTATTTTGTAAGTGCAGAAACTAAATCCAAAATTTGAAACTGATGAGTAGAAAAAATTCACCCTGAGGGATATTCCAGCTCAAGCACTTATGCCTCTCTCCTAGAGGCAGCACACTCTTAACAGGACACAAGCATTAGGATCTAAATCTAGAAAAACCAACAAACAAAACAAAACAACCAAATTAAAAAAAAATGGAATATTCTTGTCTTTAATCATTTGAATAGTCCAGTTGGTCAATAGTGGATAAAGGTAAGCATAGGTATAAATATTGCAGGGTGTTCAAAACTACGTTGAAACGTGTTTTGCCTTATTCAGCTAAATACATGCAAAGGAACACAAGAAATGTGCACAATGCTGCATAAAGCAGTACAGAGAATTTATATAAACTCTTCAACTCAGCATGATGTCTGAGGCCCCATTTGGTTGTAAAGGCACCTAATGCCAGCTCAGCTACCCATTATGGGATTGCATCCATCACATAGGAATTACAGGATATCCTCATCCCACAGCAGAGCAGCTGGAGCCTGGAGAGAAAATCACAAAGCTCATAATTTCAAACATCTAAATTACTCACCAGGAGTCATTTTCTAAGCAAGCTGGAGCAGGCTGTAGCAGGCCCATGAAAGAATCTACAACATTACAACCCTGACCCTGATTTTATATGGGAATAGTCAATTTAGTATGCGTATGATGGTCACACAGGACTCAGATGGAGTAATCCACAGATATTGAGTTAGATTTCTCATAATGTTTCAGGATGGTTGATAAAGATACACATTACTCTTCAGTTGGCTTGTTCCTGAATGACAGGTGGGATATATCTCTATGAGGTAACATGGGCTTTGTTCTCATTTCTGGATAAGTCAGACTTTAGAAACAAGACTTATTTTAGTGCTTCTGGGTTGGTCCACATTTTCCTCTACTGCAATTCACCATCTTTTAAAAACAGGAATCAAATGTATTTAGGTTTTCTGCGTGCTCATTATCACTTGCTTAACGTGCTTAAAATACTTCATTCTGTTACAATGACAATGGCATAAGGAAGTCAAGAGTAAGGTATTTTGAGCATGCATTTATCTAAAATTCTACTGTAGTTTGTTTCAAGAATTTTTTCTCAGGTGTGAAATCTAGAAAAATAACTCAGGCTTACTATCAAATAGTTTTCACTCAGTTTGCCAGACTTGCCAATGAAAGCCAATTTTGCTGATGTCTTCCATTAAACCACAAGTCTCCCTGAGAATAAGACAACCTCTCTTAAATTCGCTGTAATTTGCTCAAAAGCAAATAGATACATTCCAATCCCAAAATATTTTGCACAAAATATAACTACTGCTGATGTCCTTTCAATACAAGAAAAAGTGCTGCAAGTCACCACTTAAGAGATGGTATTCTCAAGCATAAGGAAAAAAGAACCATGAAAAGTAAAGCCTCAAGAGACCAACAGTCATTTGGAGTATTTCAAAAGATAATGCTTCTTCTAATGCTTTTAACAGGACAAGATGAAGACAAAACAATGCCTACTTCAGACTCACCATAACTTTTATCAATGGTTTAGAAGTAAAAATGGTGACTAATACATTGAACACGCTTTGATAAGTGAAAATGGCAGAGCAATTAAAAATCTGTCAAGCTTACACTTTTATTTGAAACACCATCACAGGGAAAGCTTTCTGCAGCAAATAAACACAGATAATGTGTAACATAGAACTAAAAAGTTGGTTTAAGCTCTGTTTATTAGGAAGACCTAATGAACTTCAGAGCCATGAAAGTGAAAAACTTTGTCATAGCCTCACCAAAGCACTGTTAATAGAAAGGCCATGTCTTGCCAACCACTGCTTACCTGTGCAATCCTTTCACAACTGAGGTCTGTATACAAAAACAGAGGGGCAAAAATGCTGTAAAAGAAACAGCAGCTAGCACTAAGTTTTTCCCTCCCATCAGTGATTTTCCAGTACTCATTCCATCCATGAAAAATGTGTATAATAAATTGTCAGGTGCTGCTCTATTGATTCAGAATGACACTATATTATACCTTCTTTCTGCATAAGACAGGTAAAGTAATATTACAGCTGCCTTCTTGTGATGGATACATTATTGATGCACTAAGCAAATAATATGAGATTGTCATATTCTCCTTGTTTTGCAATGTCAGAATACTATTTTTATCATCTGAAGACAAGAAAAGGCAGAGCAATATTTTTCTTTTTCCAAGGGGAAAGAGAGTTCTTTAGATTTCTATCAACTCTAAAGCAGTTCAAAGAACATACAGAGGAATTAAAGCATAAAATTATCAAAAATATTTAAATATATAAAAATCTTCAATCTGTGGCAAGTAAACAACTGTACTTCTTTTCATTCCTGATCATCAGGAGAGCTATTGAAGGTGCAAATAATAAAAGACAGCTTTTGATTTCCATTTTCAAAATATAAAGCCATGGTCCTGGTAGATCCTGATATATTATC
>WBNO01004153.1:0-37443 GCA_013400575.1 Peucedramus taeniatus
AAAAAAAAAATTAAAATAATAAAGTAGATGTGAGGCTCCAGAATAACCACATAATCAATAGAAGCAAAACTGCACAATCAATAGAGACAGCAGCTGACTAGAAATGAAAAATCTTGAGCAATAGAACAACAAACTTTACTGCAGATGTGATATCATATGCTGTCATAAAAATTACAAAACGTTGCAGAATGATCTTCTGATGCTGGGAGAGAAACTTAAAAAAAAATTTCTGTGTCAATAAATACAAAAAAAAAAAAAAAAAAAAAAGCATGGAAAGTCTAGAAAAAAACAAAAAACCTTTGCTGCTTGTATTGCCTTAGCACTGTGTGCTGTGTGTGTTTCTGGTTATTACATTGAAGAAAGGTACAGAAGAATCTGAATTACTAAAGAAAAAGTCAGGAGAGGTGATCAAAGGTAGATAACAGCTCTGACCCATAACAGAGTCTTTAGCCTTGAAAAGCAAGAGATTTGGAGACTCTGTAACAGAATTTGACTCAGCATGGAGTCATTACACAAGAACTAGTGAGTACCAGATGAGATGATCAGTCAGAAGATTTACACAAAGTGCTTGCTCACACAGTGCATAATTAAATCATGGGATTCATCACAATAAGATGCTCTGGAAGTTATAAATAGGTTCAAGAAGCAATTAGGCACTGTGTGGAAGAAAGGACTATCAGGGCCTGTTAAACTCAAAGCAGCATGGGAAAATCCCAAGCTGGAATCTGCCTGAATGTGGAGGAAAATGCCATAGAAATAGGGCAATATCAGGCTATTCCTGCTTTATTTTGGTATTCTTTCATTAGGCATCTTCCATGACCATGGGTAGATGCAGGTTATTGGGCTGACAGGACCACCATCTGAGGCAGAAGATTCTTTGGCATCTTAACTCCAGTCCTGGGACCTCAAACACATCTGCACATGAGGTCCTACCCCAAGAAAGTCCCATTTCAGGCCTCCTTCAGTGGGATGAGCCAGAAAACCAGAATATGTTTACAGTGGGGACAGCATGTTCTGGATGGACAGGAAGGAAAGAGGGGTTTGTATTTTGTGCCAAACTTGTGCATTTCTCAGGAAGTTCAGAAGTGGTGCAGTATTGCTGCTGTCTCCATGTGGGTATGAGGGAGAGTAATGGAAGGAGATGCATCTTCTGTGGACTGCGAATACCTGAAGGAGAGCTTGTAGTGTCAATAAAGGAGTATCAAGTGCCCAAATATTTACTGTGAGAGCATGGTGGGTTCAAACTATCCTTGAAATTAATTAGAAACATATCAAACAGTAAAGGAAATTATAAAGAGACAAAGTGTTTTAGGTTTGGTTCTGTTTAGTAGAGAGGAACTGGAAAAGAATCTGAAAAGGGGAGGTGAAAGGGCTGAAAGTCACTGTTCTAAGAAAAAAAGGAGACAGAAAAAAGAGTAAGGATAATGAACTTCCAAAAAAAAAAAAAGAAAAATTAAAAATAGCAAATTTCAGGAAGCCCAGGGAACTCATCTAAAGGGTCTCTTGGGAAGGTAATTTAAGGGATAAAGGAGGGCAGAAGAGCTGGCAGTTACAGCAAGAGAGTGTATTAAAGGCACAAAAGCAGCCTATCTTGATACAGGGGAAGGACAGAGAGCACAGTGAGAAACCATTACAACTGCATCAGGAGTACTTTAAGGGCCTGAAAATAAACTAAGAAAAAGAAATAATGACACAAAAGGGAAAAAAAAGTCTATCATTAAGGACGAGGGATAAAAACCTCAGTGAGGGTTTGGGATTAAATGGGTTGCAGGTTAAAAGGATCATAAAGAGTGACACAAAAAGGTCTTAAAATACATTGAAAGTAGGAAAAACCATAGGAAATTACTGCTCCATTACTTTACAGGGAATGAGAATAAATAGTACATGATCCAAAAAAGACTGAAGAATTCAATGCTTTGCTGCAGACTATGTTAAAAAAATTATGAACAGCTACTTAAGCCAATTAATTTTAAAAAGATGATAAGGGGACAAAGCTCAAACAGAAAATTAGTAGGTTAAAGACTATGTAGATAAGATAGAATTATTGAAATTCATAAGGTGTCATGTCATTCAAAGGATTTTGAAGGAGTTCACCAAAAATAATCTGTAAACCATTTGCAATTACCTCTGAAGATTTGAGGAAGACCCAAGAGAGGCCAGAGCACTGAAGCAGAGAAAGGAGAGAACCTAAAGGAAAACCCAAAACCATGAGGCCAGTCAGCCTCACCTTTATCCTTAAGCTGCCTCTGGAAAGAGTCACTGAACAATCTACAGGCACTTTGGTAAAAAACAGTTGATAGGGAACAGCCATCAGGGATTTGAAAATAATATATCATGTCAGATCAACCAAATTTCCTCCTTGACAAGGCAGCTCAAGTGTTGGATGAGAAGGCAGTGGTAGATTTGTTCTCAGCTGACTTCACTGAGGCTTTCTTACAGGCTCATGTAACATCCTACAAGCAGCTGAGAGGAAGATGGGACAGAGAATATTTCTAAAATGTTTTTTCATCATTGTGAACATATTTATCCCCACTCCAGATGCTATTTCTTCTGCCCTGAGAATGTCAAACATTCCAAATTTGTTTAGTCAGTCTATCTTAGCTGCTTTGAGGACAGCCAGCAGGACACAAAGCTGCCATGCATTAGCTGCTCCACAAAACCTGGCCTCTCCCACTGATAAATGTGAGGCAGCTGAAGGTGCCTCACCTCTCTATTAAAAAAAGAGATATTTATCATCTTTTGCCTTGAATGAGAACATATAACTTCTTTTTTTCCAATGACAGATCAGAAGATGCAAAAAACCCCCAACCTCCCTTGTCTGTCCCTCTGTTTTTAAGAACTGGCTGTTGGTGAAGTTAATGAGTTGTGTCCAGTCATTAAACTTTTCTCTTTAATGAACCCTGTGCACAAGGGTGAAGCTGAGATTTTAGGCATGTCTTGGATCCAGGTAAATGCAGCATTTCAACTGTAAATTGCAGCTTGCTATCAAACTCAGAGAGCATTACAAGGGCTCCTCTGGGGGTCTTTCATGCATGTGGCTCATTCAATATTACCTGTAATGCTTTGGATGCTATTATAGAAAAGACACATAAAATTTGCTGATAAAGCCAAGCTGAGAGGTCTTGCAGGGACCCCAGAGGGCAGGATGACAAACAAAAATGGTCTTGGCATATTGAAGAATTGCTCTGATATAAACAAAATCAATAAATATGTGTTCTGCTTAGGAAGGAGAATTCCAATGTAAAATAAGAAATAACTGGCAAAGCAGCAATGCTGCAGAAAAGAAGTCAGGGTGAGAGCTGAGCACTAAATAGGACTCAACAATGTGCTGCTGTAGCAGAGAAGGCACATCCTATTCCTGACTGAATTGACATATGGAAGACATGGGAGGTAATTAGGATTATTCTCCTTTATCTTGGTGGTAAGACCTCAGCTGGAGTGTTGTGTCTAGGACTGGGCATCCCACTAAGATGTAGAAATATTGGAGAGAGTCCAGAGGAAAATAGCAAGCATAGGAAGTTTAAAAATGGCCTGTGGGAAAACTTGTTTTCTTTTGTTTAGGAAATCATGATATGATTTATCAGTGATAAACAGAGCTATATCAATGGTCTCCCAGCCCATATAAAGTTATGGAAGAGGATATCAAGGAAGGAAAATGTGCAGAGTAAGTGTTTCACATTAGACTGATAGATTGTGCTAATGAAGGGCAGTAGAAACCCCTCAGAAAATTTGGAGATTTCCTCCTACAGAGCTTTTAAAGAACAGGTTAGACAGATACAGATCACTGATGAGATAAAGATGTGATTAATCTTGACCTGTGTAAGAATAAATATCCTTCCAGTCCCCCATCCCTGGGTGAAGAAAGGTCCTTTCCCTTCTTTCTCCCTCATGTCCAAAAACTCTATTTCTGCACATGGGAGGGAGCCCTGTAAATGAAAATGGAGAAACCAGGAAGACATCACCTGGCTGAACACAATGAGAAGCCAGGAAGGAGCTGTAACACTTCCAAGGAATGGCTGAAGGCTGGACTCAGAGGCAACAGAGCCTCTCTGCAGCTCTGAATCAAGCAGTGGATATCCAAGATTTTAAAACCCATTTTGTCAGCATCTTCTGGCTTGCTGAACAGCTGAGCACAGGGAAGACAGATCCCTCCTCACTCAGTATGTTTTGGATACTCCTTTAATCTCTTAGATACTGTATTGTATGGGGTCTTGAGAAATGGGTAATTTCTGCACCACACTCATGCTTTATTCCTTGAATTCAAGTCTTGTCACCTTTTTCCTACCCCGTGGCTCAAAGAATTAATAAAAATGGGAGCAGATAAAGAAGTTTTCACACACAAAATTGTCAGAAAATAACACACAACAAAAATCAACATTCAAGGGTTATTCTCTGAAAATGTCATCTTTATTCTGTAAGTAAAGAATTCCTTATTTCTGAATGTCTACTAAACATATTTTTTTGAAGTTTGTCACCGTCTCAACTGCTGCTCCTGTCAGATTCCCTCATTTCACGTCCTGTCTCTCCCCAAATTATCTACTTAAGGAGCAAGTAAAACCCATTTCCTGTAGGTTTCATCTTGTCAGCAGAATGGGCTGATTTAAATCATGTGCATGAATGGCTATTGCAGTACTTTAAACTGTCCCAGCTACTTCCTCCCAAGAACAAACCAGAGGTTATGTTACCATATCATCTCTTCTCTAAAAAGGAGAGGGGGCTTCAGACTTGCCATGCCTCCTCTTGTATCTAACCCCAGGCAAAGAATGGAACATGTCAGAGTAAAATTTAGTTTTAAATGCCTTCCTTCCCTGAAAAGCCTATCTTTCATTCTGGAGTATACTTAGAAAACAAAATGTTACCAAAGAAAACATTCCTTGAAAGGACAGTTCCAAACAAACAAGCTTTGCTGAAATCAGCTTCCCTCAGATTTCTCAGATTTTGTGATATATTGGTTCACTCCATGATAGAGTCAAAGTTTAGGAAAAGATAAAACCAATTGTAGCATCTAATGTAGCTGCTCTCCTAGCAGCACATACTGTGTTTTATTAGCCATGCATGGAAGAGAGGGGGAGTCTGACTTGAAGAGTAATCTGGAACTCCTGCCTAACACAAGTGCTTTGCATTGTCCTTACTGAGTTAACATTTGCCTCTGCAGCTTCATGCCCTTTGCCACCACCATAATTGTTCAGCTGGACCACAAGATTGATCCCTGGATCCCCAGGAATCTTGCAGCTGAGGCTGGAGCTGTCCAGCAGTGAGTACAACAGATCAGAAGACGCAAGGTCTGATCTGGAGGGTTGGACTTGATGATCTTGGACATCTTTTCCAACCTCGCTGATCTACGATTCTATGATTGTTTCATCAGAACAACCCATGAAAATGCCCAGGGGTGCTCAAAAGGGATCATGTCTGCATGGACAATGAGGATTGGTGTATTATCCACTGCTCTAGGACCATTCAGGTTTAGCTCTGGGATGACCAGAGCTCTCATGGTCAACTCTTCTATAGTTCTGAAGAAAATGAAAATTGTTGAATAACAAGCTAACAAAAAAACAAAACAATTAACCTTGTTGGACCCTTTTGAATCAGGATATTCTGTGAAATAACTGAGATGAACATATCAGACTTGCAAGCTGCACTTGAGTGAAGCAAAAGGCTTGGCCAGGGTAATGAGCTCTTCAGAAAACAAAACACAGTTCAAAACAGTGGCTGGCAAGAGTTGCAATCAACGTGAAAGAAATAGTTGCATTTCCCAGTCAACAAATCCCTTCAGTAAACACTGGCAAGAACACAGTTTACTCAGAGCAACTGGATTCCAAAGAAACACTTGCTCAGGCGGAGTTGGGAATGTCAAATAAATCAGAGAGGCGCTGATTCACTCCTTATACATCACACTAGTGCAAAAACACTGCAGAAACTTGGAAAGTGCTTTTAAACCAGGAGATGAGAATATGAGGTGCATGAGAAAACTGAAATCAGGGGTTCTGAAACAGAAAGAATCAAGTCTTAAATAATTAGCTCAGGACATCATTTTCCTTCAAAGCAGGTTTTCTATTAATAAATTAGGTTTAGCTGGATTTCAATATTATTAACTCATTGCTATGACAGTGATTTGAAGTAGTATCCTTATTCTGCAAGGTAACACAAGCAAAAGACCAAATAAGACTAAAGCTTAACCTTCCTGAAGCAGCTGGACATCCCAGGGGAGCTCAGACCCACAAACATCCACAGCACAGAGCCAGCACAGTCCTGCCAGGCTGCAGATCTGAGCCAGCTCAGGCAGGTCTGGCCTCAGTGGTTTGCAGCCACAGCAGAGTTAATCCATGTCCTGGGTAATCCCCTCACATGTAATTAAGAATTGAGCATATCCTGGAACAGCCTGAGAAAGGTCCACAACACCCTGCTCATAGCAAATCTAATTCTGAAAATTCAGCCACAGGGACATAAGTGTCCTTACTGCAAGGTGTTTCACTGGGGACCAGAACATGCAAAGAGAAAAGAGAGACAGCCACTCTGCAAAGGCAGAAAATTCTCTTTTGGATGGGGTTAAACTGAGTAGCAGATAGGTCTATAGGGTACTTTTAATTTGCTTTTATTCAGGTGTCCTACATGAGAAATTACAAGTGTGTCCATCAATGCTGCATGCTCTCTGCATGGCACCATGTAAAAGATAAATATGTATATATCTCTCAAACAGCTAGGAAACTTCAATAGAACATGATGAAGAAACTGCAATTAATATTTAATATGGAATAAATCAGGTCAATAACTGTGAATTTTTGCTGGTGCATTTACTGTTCGATGGATTAAATTCATACAGAAGAAATATTACAGTACTTACCCAATACTGGATTAATTATACAGAGGAATATAATATTATCATATTCCCTGATCCTATATTTTGAACATGAATGCCTTTACTGAGCAAAGAATCACTGAAGATTCTGAGTTGGAAGAGCCCCACAATGATCAATGAGTTTGACTCTTGAGTGAATGGCCTGGACAGGGACTGAACCCACAGCCTTGGTGTTATTAGCACCATATTCAAAGACAAAGACCAAAGAGTTTCAGAAGTGAACAGTGTTTTCTGGCATGTCAACTTTCTGGACACTCAATTTGAAGTCTTTTAAAAAGGTCTTGAGTTTCCCCAATGTATTGAGTCTGCTCACACCTAAGAATAAATCAGGATCTCCAACTCCATACATGGTTTCAACCAATAAAATGAAGCAGCAAAATTTTTAGAATTTTAGAAATAATCAGGACCAAAAATAAATAAGCTTAAAATCAGAGAGAGGAAAACAAAAAGCTTAGCAAACAAAGCTGAACTCAAGTACTGTCTTTTTTTCCAAGTGTGTGTCTGAGTGAAAGTTTCTTTTTGGAGATGAGAGGCTTTTTTCTTGCTCTGATCTGATTCTCAGCACTTAGGAAAGCTGCCAGCAGCTGAGAAGCAGCCACGTTTCACATGCTTACCTTGAACTTCATTTGATAGGGCCCAAACCACTGTGCTCTTTGATTGGATTAGGAGGAGTGCACTGCAGCACTGCATCATTACCAGGATTTAGTTGACCTCTGGGAAAATGTACTTCTGACGTCCCCATCAATCTGGCCCTGTGTTTTTTAGCTCAGGCAGGAGAGATGCTGAGGGAAGCTCCAAGACAGCAGCCCAAGCCAAGGCTCTGAGCAGGATCTGTCCCCTGAGTGCAGAGAGCCCAGGCACTGACCTGCTTGCGTGACTTCTGCAGCCACTTGACTTTGCACAAGGTGAGTGGCCCCAGCACGGGAGCGGGGAGCTGAACCGGGAATAACGCAGGCAGGCAATGTGCTGAGAGGCACGGAGGGAGCATGGAGGAGGGAGAGGGGGCTGGTGGACTGGGAAGCTGTTTGTCAAACACGTGAGAGAAGCTTTTTTTCTTTTTTTATACATTTTTCCCCTTAGATTCTCAAACAGCCTTCATTTATCAACGTATGAAGGAGATTGATTATAAAAGAAATATCCAGTCCACAAGAAGATGAGTGTGAAACCACTGCAGGCACTCAAAACACCTTGGTTTTCCACAGCCTACAGCTTTGATCTCACAATCAAGGGCACCAGAAAGAGGTTCTAATCCCTGCCCCTTCCATGTAACCATGGAAGCTTAGGAGTTCCACCTGAGAAAAATCCTGGGTTACAGTGGAGAGGCAATCACAGAATGGTTTGGGTTGGAAGGGACCTTTAAGATCTTCTCATTCCAACCCCCTGCCAGGGGTAGGGACACCTTCCACTAGAACAGGTTGCTCCAAGCCCCATCCAGCCTGGCCATGAACATTTCCAGGAATGGGGTATTCACATCTTCTCTGGGCAACTTGTGCCAGTGCCTCACCACCCTCACAGAGAGTTAAAGAATCACTTGGAAAAGCTACTGTCCTTTTCCCATGGGTGTGCCTGTGCTGAATAACCTCTCTGAATATGAGCAAGGGAGGGACCTTAGCATTGGTGCTAAATTAAATCTTTATCTATCAAAGATTTTGGTTGTGGCAGAAGGGATTTTGTGCTAGATCTGTAGGTGGGTTTGGTTTGGTATTCTTTGTGCTTTTCAGTCTGATGCATTTGGGTAAGTGAGACAGGCAGGACAGCTTTGTTTCTAAATGGTTTTAAACAATTTCATGGTTTGGTTTTAATATAGAAACAAGTGGTTGTTATGGAATAGGTTCACAATAGTGCGGGCAAACTTTGAAATTATTTTGTGAAACCCTCAGTTTAATTGATGTGCTATTTATCGTTATCATGAAAATATTTTACTTTTTAAGCACTTTTTAAAAAGTTTGGCAGCAAACTTACATTTTTAACTGAGTTCCCCACATGCCCCTTTGAATGGGATTGAGGACTGAACTGAGCATTTGCCTAAGTCTGTGTCAGCCAAAGACTTCGGTTGTGGCAGAAGGAACGTTGAGACAGACCTTTAGTTGGGATTAGTTTGGGTTCCTCTTTTAAGAGAACTTTCTTTTTTCCTCCTGTGAACTAATTCTTTGTGTTTGCTTTGCTGTCATGAGATTTTTGATTTAGGACAATTCCCAGGTTTCACAGGGAAACAGGGCTCAGTGGAGCTGGCTGCAGTAAGGGAGCACAGACAGAATAAAGGATTGTTTCTGTTTCTCATTTTCTGAGTGATGCAGTGCCATGGGAAGGCCAGAGCTGTTCCTTTCTCTCCAGACCAAGACTTCAGCTTCATCCAGAACCTCCATAGGATGCACAACTCCAAAAAGCTCCAATGCAACTTTTCACAAGACTCCCAGTCCCAGGATAGCTCAGAGCTCATACAGCAAACTTTGATCTGAAAATGGCCACAAACCAAAGCCTTCACAGCTATTTTCATGGTCAGACAAAGAAGAAATGCAGAGGAATTACCCCAACCCTTGTAATATTCATTTTGAAAATACATGTGGTCAAATATTCCTTGAAGATTATCCATGAAGGGTTAATTTAAAACTTATCTTTTAATAAGCATTCTGATATTAACTTTTAGAAAACCCAGCAGCCCAATATGTTGCCCACTCCACAGTTTTCGTAATTAAAAAGTGCTTCTTTTCCAGGTGCTTGTGTCTGTAAGATGCTTATAGAAACAATTAATTATTTACTAAACCTTTAGCTGTTTATAATGAAAAATTCATAAGAAATTGTGGCCATAAACAGACTAAGCTAGCAAATGTTTCAGTAGATGAAGAAAAAAAGAAGACTAAAAGCCTTTCACCTCAGGCAGTCTAAGTGTCTTTTCACCCACCAGGTCATGGTGCAGAACAGAAAAGTTCCTTTGTCCTACACCACTGTAGGATGCTGCTTGACATGGAAGAGGGACACATGCACATCTTTGACAGCACATTCTTGAGTGCATTAGATAAATTTGCTTGCAGCAGTCAGCTCTGGACAATGTTTAAAACTATTTCCAAAGCTTGTCACACTGCCAGCAACATCCTGGTACCGTGGCGTGCAAGAACTTTCTCTTACAAATCAATTTCCCATACTGACAGAGCACTCCCAGGTATCCTCATTCCTGCAGGGGGTGAAGCTGTTTCACTCTTCCCCCATGACACCACTTAACCAACTGATTTTTGTGACACTCAGCATTACCTTACTTAGTGGGGTCTGGGCGATTTCGTTGGGTATCATGTGTTCAAAGTCAAAAAAGTATCAAATGCATAAAATCACTGTGTTTTTTCTCTGAGAAAAGTATTCTTTTTATCCTAAAATGTGGGTGTGCCATCAATTCTTCTCTATCATAACCCAGAAGTAATAAGCTACTGCTAAAGCTTTGCTTGACTGCCTTCATCATCAAATCTGTTTTTTTTGTCACTTGCATTGTCTGAAAAAAGCATCTACACCACATGGGGCAGCCCTAAATGAACACATCAGTGAAAGGCTGATGAAAGCTTTGTAAGGCTGTTATGAGAAACAGAAAACAAAAGTGTAGGACATATGTGCAAAAGCAAATGCATTTAAAAAATAAAGGTAATCTTCTGAAAAAAACTATTTTTCTACCCTGATCATGAGACAAGAGGGATACAAATTCCAGTATGAACCTGGTTGATGGCTTTTATATCTTTGTCGCATGTTCTTCAAAGGCTGCCAAATCAAAGCTGACCTGACAACAAACATCTAGCATCTCTCAGTGGCATCCAGGATAAAAAGGGGAAAGAAAGGCACAGGAATCTGACAGACGCTGAAGTACTGGTGGTATGTACAAATAATGTCATCAGTCTTGACCATCATAAAATCATAGAATCATTAAAGTTGGAAAAGATCATCAAGTCCAACTTTTCATGAAACACCACCACGTCAATTAAACAATAACATTAAATGCCACATCCAGCTGTTTCTTGAGCACTTCCAGGGATGATGACTCCACCACCTCCCTGTTCCAATGTTTAACAACCCTTTCAGTGGGAAAAAAAATCTTCCTGATATTGAACCTGAACCTCCCCCAAGGTACGGCTGGAGGCCTTTTCCTCTGGTGCTGTCTGTCACTGGCTGCCTGGGAAAGACATCGACCCCACCTTGCTACAAACTCCCTGCAGGGAGCTGCAGAGAGCAGTAGGGTCTCCCCTGAGCCTTCTTGTCTCCAGGCTAAACACACCCAACTGCCTCAGCTTCTCCTCACAGGACTGACTCTCCAGACCCTTCCCCAGCTCCATTGCCCTTCTCTGGACTCGCTCCAGCACTTCAAGATCTTTCTCACAGTGAGGAGCCCTAAACTGGACACAGCACTCAAAGTGTGGCCTCCCCAGTGCCCAGCACAGAGGGACAGTCACTGCCCTGGTCCTGCTGGCCACACTAGTGCTGACACAAAGGGCCAGGATGCCACCCTCCTCCTTGCCCACCTGGGCACACGCCAGCTCACGTTTGGCCACTGTCAGCCAGCACCCCCAGGGCCTTTTCTCAGCTGTGCCATCTGATAGATGCACTCTGCACCAATCTTTCACTGACTCATGCTCCCAAAGAGTTGGCTTTCACAGCAGTAGTGATTTTATATCTGATTCTCCCCAAAATGTTAATGAACGGCTGCGTGTTGATGAAAGTTTTACGTGGTCCTATTTAGTTGACTAGCCCAAAGGTGCAAACTACCTTATTTGTTCTGCCTTTTAGTTCATCTTGTGCAAAGGTATTCACAGTTCTCTAGGCAACGTACCAAGGCAATGGGAGGTACAATTGGCACATGAAACACTGATATTTAAATCAGTATCACTCTGACTAACTTGTATCCTGCTATTTTGTTTCTTTTTTAAGCCCGTATTCTTCATTAGTGAAAAAGAGTCAGCAAACAGAAGTTGCTGATATTTCTGCAGGTGGCTGGAAAGTTTCCATGAATTATGCTCTCTCTCTCGTTTTCTTAGAGATTCTTCTTTAAGAATGAAAGACACATTCTGTGACAGAAGGCAGCCCTTCCCACAGATATTTTTATTTTTTGTGGATGAGTAAATTTGTGATTCAACCAATTTTTGCCCCAGGTGTAAATGAAGAAACTTGGCTCAAGAAAACTTTGTACTCATGTGGCTTTGCCTTCTTAAGTGTTAAAGCTCCGCTTCAAATGAAGGCTTTTCACCTTCTCTGGAGATGCCCTCCTCAGTGCTTTGTGTGGTTATTTGGGACAGAGCCATTTCATTTACTTCTGTTGACACTGCTCTGCTTTGCATAGCTGAATTAAGACCTAATGAGCAAGAGAAAATGGGAATTTCTCCATAATACAGTAGTTTGGGCAATCACCTGGGATGCTGGACACTTTCTCCTAATTCCTGCTCCAATGAATAATTATTTATGTTAAAATGGAACAGCTTCAATATGTGTAAATGAGAGAGTCACATCTTCATTACTGAGAGGCTGAAGTAGCTCCTGAAGGTTGTAAAGAAAATGCAAGTGAGGCTCATTCACAGCAGTTTGCCAGGAATCTGCAATAATCTGCCAGCTGTAGTTTGGCTGGATCTTCCTTTTATGCTTTTGTTTTGGACTTCAGTCCAAGAACTGCAACAACTACAGCAGGAGGACAACAGCCCAACTCTGTGCAAATCTCTAATAGCAAAGATTTTTTCTTTTTTTAATGAATATTCACTCCATACTTTACTCTTTCTCATTTTCTTTGCTTTTAATACTATTGTTTTATTATGTATTTTGGAACATTATTGTATAAAGACAGAATTCAGATTTTCTTTTTCCATTTCTGCATATATGATTGTAAACTTCCTTCGATATAAACAGCCACTCCTAATTTATTTTTACTATTCTTCCTTTCAAGGGCTTCTCAGACACCTCTCCTGATTCAAAGTCTACTCTCCCTATCCTCACCCATGCCCTCTCTTCCACAGCCCTTGATTAGTGTGCCATAGAGTTTTATTCTCTTTTTTCTTTGTGAAAACTGTAATCTTGACTCACTCTTCACACTGTCCTAGCTCCTGGCCACATCCTTGCTAACAATTTTAAATCAGTCTGGTCATTAATGATGACTAGTTCAACATATTAGATCACAACTCTCCTTAGACCTCTCTTTGGACACCCAGCCTTCTTTGAAGCTGGAAAATAATATTCCTTCTATTTTTGTTCCTGCATAAAATGCTGTAATATTGTGAACAGGTAGTACTGCTTTCCCAGCTTAGGGTCCACAGCTTCACCAGAACAAGCTGTACATCCTTCCTCTCTCTGCATTTCTTCTTCTATGATTCTGTGAAACCTTCTGTCAATTGATGAGATATACTTTGCTCTATTTCTTTTCTGACTCCCTTCTCATCTGACTCCAAAGCCCTCAGGACTGTCCAAGTACTTTCTAAAAGCTTTCTGTACCACCCTCATTCCCTCTCCTGTCATTTTTTGCTCCCCTTGTTCACTGGGAATGACAATAAAAACAAATGGAAACTCACAGCTCTGTTGGTTTTTGAGAGTCAAATGTTTGCAGAAGACCAAATGAGGTTCTTTCTGCAATCTGGTTCCCCATTCAAATTCAGGACTGTCTCTCTTTCCATGGCATTGAGCCGGCCTGCAGATGCTGCTGTTTATTCCTTATCTCCTTTGTGACTTTGGCACTCAGATCCCGTGTACTAGCACTTTTGTGCCCCTTATTCAGGCAGCATTCTCATCTATATGGCTAAAAATTGTATTTCTTTTGTGTACCTGAAAAATATTTGGCTTCCCCTGGCCCAAATTTAAAAAAAGTTAATGCTAAAAGTCCCTCTTGAAATATTGAAATTTTCAAGACTTTTGTTCTTTTGTTCATGTCCTTTTAACTTTGTTTAAGCTTCTTGACCTTTTTTTTTTTTTCTTTTTTGGACATACTTATCATTCCTTTTAATACTTTTTATGTCTCTGAAGATGAAAAATATTGTTGGGGGTTGGATCTGTTTCTTTTGTNCACTTCATAGAACTGCATTTACTGCTCAAGGAGGATTTCATCTGGACTGCTTTCACCGCCCTGATACCCAGGGTGTCAGGTCACATCCCTGACTCTGTCAAGGCATTTTCTGAGGTTTTGTTGTTTCTTTGTTTTTGCTTGTCTCTTAGTGCTATTACATTTGTATTTGTCTTTGCTTTGTCTAATATTCCTAGTAAAGAACTGTTATTCCCACTCCTAAATCTTTGCCTGAGAGCCTCCAATTGCAAAATTATAATAATCTGAGGGAGGGGGTTCACATTCTCTATTCAAAGGGAGATTCCAGCTTTTGCTGGCAGGTACCTGTCTTTCAAACCAAGACAAATATTCAGCCACTTTTTTCAAAATTTACCAGAAAAATACAGAAAAAAAAATCTGAAGATACAAACCCTCATTTCTTTTCTCTTCCCTTATATTTTTATGCCATTTGACTACTTCAGGAAATGCATTTTTTATTTTGTTTTTTTTTTTTCTATATCCCAAAGACCAAAATCCATAGACTGGACTGGAGCCCCACAGTTCATGTTCTGCACACCAATCTTTCACTGTGATCAGGTAAAGACTGGTAGGAATGATAGATGAGAGCAGCAATCTCTGTATGGAGACACAGAATCTCCATTAAAACAGGACCTAGTCCTGCATTCATTTTCTCCCCAGATGAGAACAATTTGGTTAACATTCATCCACTCTAGATTTGAAAAGATTCTTCTAGAAGAGAAAAGGTGATGGAGCTTACAGGACATCCTCTCAGCTGTCTGTCTTTGAAAAATTGTTTGACTAGTTAGTTCCCTTTTTGAGCCAGCTGTTTGCTGAATTCCCTGTGGATCTGACTGAGGAAGGTGGGTTTAATGACAGGCTGGAGCAACCCAAACACCCTACACACAAATACATGGGGCTGTGCTTGCCTTCTGTCCTCAGCCCTTATCTCATGACATCTGTCAAAGAGAAAATCTTTCCTCAAGCATATCCTGACATGGTGAATGGACCAACATGTCTTTGTTTTTAGAGTGATTCCTTGTTCTGGGCATGCACAGAGCATAGGATCAAGTCAATACCAGATACTTTGGTATTTCCTGCTGCTTTGGATACCTTACTCTGTGCATACATGTTGATTTTCCAGTGCTATCAATGTACAGTGTAAACTCAGAGGATTTTGCATGGTTGTGCTGTAGGTCAGAAATCAGACATTGGAAAAAACCCTTTTGTTTTATTCTTTCTAAATCAGAGTTTTCCTCACTCTCTGTTCTAAGGGGAAAAAAGTATCCTTCACAGGGCTGGTAGTCAAGCCTGATGTGCAAATTATATGTCAGATGTTATACTGCACTCCCTATTTTATTTTTTTTATACATGTTGTCATATCCATATCCCCCATCCCTATACATGAACATGTACCCAGGGCAGTAAAACACCCAGAGAGCTACAAAATCAAGCACTGAAAAATGAACAAACATCAGAAGTGACGGTTTCTATGCAACCATAATTTCATACAAAATCACACCAATTGCAGTTGAAGTTGGAAGGTGAGAGGAACCTCTGGAGATCATCTATTCCAATCAATCTGATCAGAGTGGGGACAGGTAAAGCAGGTCACTCAAGGACATGTCCAGCTGGGGGTTGAATATCTCCATGGATGGAGACTTGACCACCTCTTTGTGCAAACTGTTTCTGTATTCAACCCACCTTCACAGTGTAGAGTTTCATTGTTCTTTCCAGCTTCATTGGTTTGCCTCCCATCCCCATCTACTTGTTTCTAAATCCTTGAATTCTGGTGTTTTTAGCAATTTTTGTCTATACCAAGCTACTTAGTCATTAGTGGTTTTGCCAGCCTTCACAGCCACCATGCAGTTATTACATCAATATCATTAATGACACTATCAACATTGCCTGTCAGATATGCAGACTGTGGAGCAGATTAATAACGCTATTTTTGTTGAAAAAAAAAATTAGGTTACCTTAATTCACTAAAAATTAATTAAAAATTCGGGTGCTCATTGCCCAAAGCAAGTTAGCATGAAATTCAATGTATGCTCATCTGCTTCAGAGTGGCAGAGTGTAAGACAGTGCCTGAAAATTCTAATAAAGTCTGCTGGTGCCTCCCATTGTTTGCATTGTGGTTATTCTTTGTGTCCCTGCAGTGTCTGAAGGATTCAGTGACATTCCACATTAATATGCATGTTGAGCACTTACTACAGCATTAAAATATCTGAGTGTTGGTTTTCTTGTTAGATCTGAGCTGAATTATTGAAAACTTTTGCATCTGCTCTGGCAGCTCCTCCAGGACACACCTTTCTTCAGAGTCCACGCAACCAGCAGATGTCCAGGTGTCCCTTATCTCAGAAAGGTTTTCTCTGTCTACCAAAACCTCACCTCCACAGCTGTGTTCAAGATGCTACTGTTGAAGTTTTCCTCCTGTCTGTGACCAAATACGTCACCTCCTTCCCTCCCTCCTCAGTAAGACAGGCCTTGGAAGGATCTCTTCAGTCTCCAGATCCATGAACCTTCTGCAGTAGGACACACACATCATCTGATCCGTTCTGGAATCCATTCTGGAAATGGATCAACCTTCCTTTTCAAACAAGTTACTTTTCCTTTTCATACAACCCATGTTCATCCCCAGTATATCCAATTCCTTGAACATTTTAAAATGTGTGTGTCAGTTCCTATTCTTTCTTGCTTCATTACAAAAGTTTGACACTATCAATTGTCTGAATTGATATTGAAATCCCTACTGAAATCCAGAAGAAGGAAATATAGAAGGCAACCATCAGGGTTTGGCACGCCTTAGGTGCAGATAAAGCCACTTGGCATTCATATTTTACACTGGCATCCTTGTCTAATTATTCTTTCCTTTGAATTCAAGAGTGTGATTAATCAGGTAAAGAGTTATTCTTCCACTAGCACTTTCAAATTCCATTCATCAAAGCACCAAAATACAAGCCCATGTAATATGTTGAAAATTTCCAGAAATAAAAGAAAGCAAAGAGTTCAAGATCAAGAGACTGATGCTTAGCTGATACTGAGAGCATACATGAATAAAGGAAAAGATGTTAAAACGTATGAGTAAGTGACTACAGTAAAATGTTTAGGTAAAGTGGTGAGAGAAAAGACTTAACATTAAACTCATTAATTCTCTGCCTAACCAGCTCCTGCTATACAGGGTGACCAATTACAGTTATTTTCCAGTTCTTAATAGATGATTAATTACATTTTAGTCTGACTATGAAGCTATTACACCATTATAGACTCCCCTGGTATAACACAGTCATGCTATTTAACTGGCAAATGCAGCCTCAGGCTACAATTTTTAGTTGTGGTAGGTCTGGTAGACCTAAAAAGTTATTGAAAATTAAGGTCATAGAGTAAATAAAACACTGAACTGTGGAAGACAGCATAACACTTTTCATTCTGATAGTTCTATTCCAGAAATTCCATGGCACAACAAATGATTTGAATAGGTGTGTCATATAGAGACTTACACATCACCCTTATAACTTTCATTATTTGAAATTACTCTTTTTATGAAACTTTCCAGACATGGTGGAGCAAAGAGCCCAATCAAGCATTACTGGGGCCAGATGGGAGGTGCTGCAGTTAGTCATTCACAAAATATATTAAGAACAAAACCACGACAGCTTTAATTATTATAAATGGATCATTAAATCCCCTTCAATTGCAATGTGAAATACAATCTCTGAATAGCAAGCATCTCCTGGAAAAAAAATCAGTTCTATGAAGTTAAAAATAAAAGATCCATTCTGATCTGAATGTCAGAATGTGATAGAAGGTGAAATACATTTTCCTAGTGAATGTCAGGGTTATTAAGACATTAATAGCTGTTAATGGGGGGAGGTCTGAGATGAGAGAAGTAATATTTTTAGAAAAGGTAATCTGCAAAAATGAAAGACAGCTGTGGATTGTCATATTTCAGAGGTAGATTTTACAGCATTAAAAGTCTTGTGAGTAAGGATGAACAAGGTGACCTTAGGGAAATTTCCAGTCATTTTCTGAAAGTCACTGCTTGGAGAGGAGGATTCCTCTTCCACACTCTCAAGGGAGCTGGTGGAGGCTCCTTCTCCAAGCACACTTGAGAAGACATGACTGCATACATAAACACCAGCCCTTTCAAACAACAAAAGAAAAACAGCACAAAAGGAAAACGAGCCCAAAGGGAGGAACTGAAGATGCAGAAAGCAGCAATAATTCCCAAAATGCTATAATAAACCTTTTATTTCAGCTATTCTGTTCCAAACTTCAAGCACTAGACTGAGACACATTACACAGGGGAAAGGCAGAGAATGTCTAGTGGAAGTGACAGCACATGCCAGAGCTCCTGCTTTAATGCAACTTATACAACATTCCCACACTTTATGTGGACTGAGGAAGCAGTTATACAATGGTTCACATGAACTAATAGGGCCCTATTTCCCATAGGGCCTTCTGTTGACCATAAGCCTTAACAACTTTAACAAATATAATCCCATATTCCGCAAGGAACTCTGTTAATAACACCAACCATTGTCATTGCAACCAGTTAGTTCTCTGCAAGCTCTTTAAATACTACAGCCATCTCCATTTCTACAATTACTGTACTAATTTACATTTAAAAACTTTAGGAAATACTCTACACTGTTGATGGCCATTTTCCCATAAGAAAACTAATGGGTAACTTGACACAATCCTAATTCCAAATCCAGATTGCTTTTTAAATTTCTCATCCTTTATTCACCCTTCATTCACCTTTTCCTTTGAAATCTAAGAACTCAAGGTTAGACCTTGCTCCTCTTATTCTTCTTTTCTTTATTGCTACTTTTCAGACACAATTCAAGACAAACCATGTGGCAAAATACACAGGACAAATGTGAGTGCAAGACATGAAATCTGTGCTTCTCATTGTAAGAGGGCTTGCAAAGAATGTAGAAAATTCAGCCACTCAAATCACTGCCAGGTATGCATAGGAGAGGAATAAAATTGGAAGAAATAGCGGGAGGATTTTGGCATTTTCTGTCTGATTTCTGAGAAAACAAGGCTAAAGCCATTGTGCTGTGTAAGTGAATACAAGCACAAATTTTTGTCTCAATTGTGTGACAGTCTAGAAAGCCTTTGAATGACACCCTATCCACTGGTCATTGCAACCTGGCCTCACTCTGACTAAAGTTAAGGAATACTTCCCCCTGCTAATCCACTGGAAACTAGTCTTTATTGTTCATCTGCTCATGAAAAAAGTTATTTTGAGAAGTAATGATGTTCCAGTGCCATCACATTAATGTGAGTGAGGTCGTGCTGGAAGTTACACGGAAACCCCATTTAAGTAGAGAATGCTGTACTTCAGCTAAGTTTAAATTTGCTCCTGATTGTCTTTGAGCTATGAGTTCATACCTCAGAGCCGTGAAGGACATCAGAAAAAGTCAGCTTGCCAATTACTTCCAAGTGAATAATTTATTCAACAAATGTAGATACTTCCCTTTTATGAAGTGTTCCCTGTGAATATGGAAGAACTCCATTTTAATTCTTTATGTTAAAAATTCTGCTGCATAATTTCTGCAAATAGTTTCTGATGTGAAAAATCAGGACATTCTTTCAACAGTCCAGTAATCACAGTGACCACATTTATCTCATGATCACCAGGTAACATTCCTCCTGTCTTTGTTGTATCCTTTGCTTGTTTTATTCCAAGACTGCAAAAAGCATCAATCTTCTCTTGTTTAACTTCATGCATGACTTAATACAATGGAGCTGAGCACTCTACATCTCACTGTAATATGAATAATAATTCAGGGTATGATCTCTTTTGTCAACACACATCAATCTCAGCTATTATACAGCTCCTCTAAGAAAGGCAGCAAAGCACCTCATGGTATCCTAATAACATCCATTAGACACAGGAATTCTAAAATACTCACTTATTGCTGTGAAGGAAAGGGCCATGTATAAAATGATTACGTCAGGCATCCATTGTAATGCTTAACAAGAGCAGAATGTTTTCAACCATCTAAGTTAGGCAGCAATCAAGTCAGTGCAGGTCAACAGAGAGGATTAAACACCTCATAAGAGGAGTTCAGAGTCAGCTCCAGCACTCATGCCTCTCTAGTGATGCTTTTGGGGCATTGCATGGCTGTTGGTGTATAATTCCCAACTGGGATGAGTTTTCAGAACTATTCATTACCCATGAAAAATACTCCTCTCCCTTCCTCTCTGCCCCAGTCCACAGAGGTAAGAGGGATGAGGTGGGGGGAACAAACAAATTGAAAAACCATCACAGGAAACCTCATAGTGAACCAGAATAAAGGTGGAAATCCAATAGGAAGTTTCATTTCCCTGCATGCATTCCCATATATTTCACTACGTTAGCAGACAGACTGGGTCAGGAATAATATTTGCAGATGGACTACATTATCATTGTAGGTCCCTCACTTATGAGTGAAGCAGTCTATTCAATTCTATTTTAATCTGTAAAGGTTCACAAATTATGGGAGGGCAGATGTGGCTTCTTAGCTTGCTTTTTCTGCCTCTGTCAGGGTTGGGATTGAAGGCACTTGAGACGACAGTTCGCATTCAGACTCAGGTGTTTATTGTTTCTTATCAATGTTACAGCCTCACCACTGTGAGTTCTACACTCTTTCATTAAAAAGGCACAAAATGGCCAACTTTCTCGTTACAAGGTCTTTTAAGGCTAAACTATCCAATTAAGAAGTGACACCTAAATTATTTTCCTTTTTAACCCAGTAACTGATCACTCAATGCCTGCACTGCAGACTTTTCTGTCCAATTACAAAATACCACCCAGATCCATGAAGAAGAAGGAAGAAGAAGGCAAAGAAGAACAACCTGTCTCTACCCTAAAACCTCCATCTTGCTTCATATTTATCACTATATTCTAAAACCCCAAACTCTAAGTTTTCCACCCTGTGATATTACACACTTCTAACCAGCTACACACTCCTAATCCCAGTGCTATTAACCAATTTTGGAAGCCTTCTCCACAGCCTCAGGTCAAAGGCAATGTTCTCTTGTGAGTCTGTGCCTTTCAGCACAGAAAGTTTAAAATTCTCAGCATCCAGAGTTCCAACAGGGAGAAAAATTTGTTTTTGAAAGCAAACTCTAAGTAGCCAGTAGTAAGAATTATAGAGAGCACTCCATAGGAACATCCTCTGAACCATTCCCAGTGTCAGCCACACACATGACTAGAAGCAAAGTCCCGATGCCAAGCTGAAAGAAGCTGTGGGAAGAAGGGTAGGGATTTATTAGGGATTTATTAGAATCTGCAGGAAATTCTGGACAGAATGGAGCAAGCCCAACACCAAAACAGAATCAACCTGCAAGTACCATGGGGTAGTCCTCATCAAGAGATGGGACAAAGCAACAGGCACAAAAAAAGATGCAACTGGAGATCATGAACCTTCACTTTGAAATGCATTCGAAGACACAAAATCTCCCTTTCCTCAACAAGACATATCCCAGAAATTAAAAAAAAAAGTAGGTAGTAAGCAACAAACAAACCCAGATCCATCTTACGACCAGGCAGAAAAACTGACATTCAGGCCCAGGTTAAATATATTTGTGGTTCTTTGCAAATGCTAAAGTGCCTCTTAAGTGTCAATATTGAGTTAAAAGACACTTAGGAGAAAAATGTCATCCTGTAACAAGGTGGTGATGTGCTTATTCCCTGAAAGGTCTGCCAAAGCAAACACAAAAAGGGATGATCACAGCAGAAGTCAATTCAGCATTTTCTTTCCACAGTAAATGTGTTCAACTCAGGCCCCACAAGTAGTTAGTTGTATTAATACTTCCGAAGCTCCAGTAGTGCCTCTGGAAAGATGTAAAAAATTACTACCAAAGCACACTCCTTGGGCTTCCCATTGCATAAATATGGGGACCCATAATATATGTCCAAGGCCTGGCAGTTTCTTCAAGATATTCCCAAATCAGGTCCTATCTCCAGCTCTCATAAAAAGTGAAGTGGTAAAATGAAATTATTTCTTGCCAGACAGAACAAGTATAATTCTGTTTTCACCAGAATATACCAGATGAAGTCTCCAAAAAAGAGCAATTTAGGTTTTGTAATTTGCTTTTTAACATGGAATAAACCCCCCTTTCCTCATTTCCTGCAGAAAGAGTCATTTTGCTAGTTGGTCCTGGCAGCTCCAGTCAGAACCACCTACATTGCTCTGCTCTATCCCACATAATTTCATGAGCCATCAACAAAGTGCTGCTCCTCACTTTGTATTGGCAGCAAAGTGCTAATTACAGTCAGGCAGCCCAAACCTTCTGCTGCCAGGGTGGGGAGAAGAGCACACAGAGGTTTAGGGGTTGCCTCAGAGAGGAGGGGGAAATGTACTTCTGTCTTCCCTAGAGGAAGATTATTATTGCAGTCTGCTCCAGCCCTTAAGGATATCTCTCCTGCACTTCCTGCAGGGCTGTGGTCCTGCCAAAAGCTGCCCACAGAGGTGATGGCTGCAGGAGGCAGATCAGAGAGCCTAAAGGCATGGCTGTCCCTATACAGGAGCACATTGTGGCTATCCTGTCCCTGCTTGATGAAAAGAAAATTTGGGAATGATCTGAGCCAACCTCAGCCCTCCCTCTTCCAAGCTTCCCATCCATTCTCCCCTCAAGCTCTGCACACAGCTTGGAGGCCACCCAAGGACAGGCAGATTGCATGAGTATAAAACCCAGCTCAAACTGATCTAAAGAGTTTGTTTCCCCAGGTGAACAAGAGCTCTACCACCAGCTAATGCTCTATCAGAGGCATTCACTACATGAAATGTTGTTATCACTTTGCATATAATAAATATTCAAGCCACATGTCTCTAAGGCACTAGGTTAAGGTGCTTAACATTTGAGTACACATCACTGAAAAAGCAGGTTGGTACCTTGGTACTAACTCATCTCTATTTTTAGTCTTAACACAGCTATAACATTCCCAGAAGCCTGACCACCCTGCTGTGATTAAATATCATACTTGTACAGTGAACTGCTGCCTAGATTTTTGAGCAGGTACATTTATTTTAAACCTCTGATCAGCATAGTACACTCTTATTTTCATTCTAGGCTGTTTAAAGAGCAGTACCATTCTGCTCCTTTTTCATATATAACCATGCAAAGAAATTGCTAATGGTCATTTACATTTTTATTGGAAGACTTACATAGAATTAATTGGGAGTTTTCATGCCTGTGACATCATTGGAAGTTGTTGGACAAGGAGGAACAGTAAGCTTGAAGTGCTAAAATATGGTGAGAGGGCAAAGATAAGTCTTCTAAAGATTTAAGATCTGAAACAGCCAGACACACCAGGATTTCATTTGAGAGTTTGCATTTTGAAACAGGTTGTACATCACATTAAGCATCATAACATACAGGACATCTCCAGATACTCATGCCCCACCATGTTCTGGCTGCTCTCTAACCACCACTAGGCAATCAAAAGTCTCCTTTCAATCCTGATGTCTTACATGCTGTGGGGTGCTTCAAGCAAGCCAAGGAATTTTTCTGTGACTCAGTTACTTTGAGAATAAAATTTATTTGCCCAAACACAACCTCCTGAGTCACTTTGGGTGCTGCTCCAAAACAGAGCAGCTCCTCAGCCAGTCAGATTTGGTACAACACCATTCCTGCCTGCAGCTACAGTCTGTTTGTTCTCTTACCTCCCAGTGATTTAACCAAACCTGAATTCTAGCAAAGACAAAATGCAATGGATTAAGAGGATGCACACAGTCAGCTACCACAGCTCCAAGGATTTGCAATAATCCATTATGCAGTCTGACCCTTTCCATCTCCCTGAAAACAGTGGAGTGGTCCAGCCCAAATGACTCCATTTCCTCAGCTTCTGCACCAAGTCTGGCCCCAACCACTCTCCAAAGTGGCACAAATCCTACAGAGAGGCAGGCTGTGAGAAAAAACTGTATGAGGCTGTGAGATTCATGGCTATCACATCAGAGATTGTCTATGCAGTAAACTGGAGCTGGTGTTGCTTTCTGCTACCAACAGACTGAAAACTGAGCACACAGCTGTGGTGTATTACTGCAGCTTGTGACAGCCAAAAGCTTTTCCTTTTCCCTTCTAGTCCTCCTGTTTGTGCCAGCCAACTTTTATGTCTCATCCCTCGAGAAAGAAGTCAGAACCACTCACATGGTTCTGAGTGGGTACAACCATTTACTTTGCACAACTGGCACGATTGCAGATGAGGTATCTGAACACAGACTCTCTTTAAATATCAGCTATTACTGGTGGTTGCCCCAAGCACTGTCCAACCACAAGTATCTCCACCCAGCAGTGTTCCCAGCTGGCCAAGAAGGGCAGTGGCATCCCACATCAGCAAGAGTGGGACCAGCAGGAACCAGTGATGACCCCCTGGACTTGGAACCAGTGAGGCCACATCTTAAATCCTGAGTTCACTTCTGAGCCCCTCAGTTCAAGAAAGACTTTGAGGTGCTGGAACACGTCCAAAGAAGGGCAACAGAGCTGGGGAAGGATCCAGAAAGAATCTGAGAGTGCTGAGAGTGTTTAGCCTGGAGAAAATGATGCTCATGGGGATGCTATTGCTCTCTACAACCCCCTGAAATGAAGTTGTAGCCAGGTGGGTGTTGGCCTTTTCTCCCAAGTAACAAGTGATGGGGCAAGAGGAGTTGAGATCAAGTTGTAACAGGGGAGCTATCGATCAGATATCAGGAAAAATTTCATCCCTGAAAGTGTTGTCAAGCATTGGAAGAGGCTGCCCAGGGAGGTGGTTAAGTGACCATCTCTGGAGCTATTTAGAAGGTATGTAAAGTGGCACTTATGGACATGGTTTAGTTGCTGGTTTGGTAATGCTGGGTTAGCAGCTGGATTTGACGTTCCTAAAGGTCTTTTCCAACCTAAAACATTCTATGACTCTAACTAGGTATTAATGAACTCTGGACAAAGCTTTAGGAATACTTTAAACACCAGCTGTATTTTTTTTTAAATGTAACTCTACCTAATCTCTCTTTGCTCTAAACCTTTAAAATACAATGCAGCTCCAGTGCTGGATGGAGGTTGGCTTTTGTGATGGGAGTCTTCTGATTTTCTCATTCTGTTGCAGATGTTCAGGTCAAATATACAAGCCAGAATGCTAGGGGCAGTTGGGAGGCCAAAAATAAAAATAAAAATTAAAAAAAAAAAAAACCTCTGACTTTTCAGTTGCAAGACACCAATCACAGTAAAATACTGGCCCAGTCATACTGGCTTGGCAGAAGCTCTTCCCCCTGTGTGTCTGCATTACAAGCAAATGGTTGGTAATGATTTGTGTGCATGCAACACTTCTAAGTAATTAAAACAAACCTCTGTCTGCTGCAGAATGTAAATGTGCCAACAAACTAACCCAACCAAGCCAACTTTACCCAGGCTCAGTAAATTCAATGCAGTGAATATTCCCTTGTAATGGCCAATTGCTAGGAAGCCAGCTGGACATCCACTTCTTTAAGGACAAGTAACTCTGGCTGAGATAGCCCTGTGTGTTACCTGCTGTAATGTGAGTGCTTGAAACATGGGGCATGAGTTTTATATTGATTCTATCCATCAATTTTTGCCTGTGAGGGAAATGGAAACAGTAATATGAGTGGATGTAGCAACAATACCTTGGACATCTCTATTCAATTTCTTCATCTCTAAAATTACAAGATCCCCAAGTTTTCTTCATTGTAAGGAGGAGTGATGTAGGTGAGACATCCCTTGTGATGGCCAGAATATGAAGTTTGTGATTTTTAACTTTCTTGGTGAGAAGAGCCCACTCTCCAATGAGGGATTGTATCACTTCAGCAGGGACTACAGAGTTTGTCACAAGGTGAGGGCAGCTGTAGAAGGCAATGGTAAAAGTTTTATTTGCTGGCTTCTGACACCTGATACAAGAGACAACCACTGCTATGAGCATTTGCCTTGGGAGAGGGTAACAGCTGATATCAGTATTTCAGCCTGGACACATCAGTAGTTCTTCCATTGTGAGGGTTTGGATAAGATCAGTGTGGGAGGTAAGAATATACAGGTGAAGTGCGTGACCTCTAGAAGAAGTGAAAAGACAAAGGGTGTGCACGTGTACATTTGTGTGACAGATATTTTCAAAGTAACTTTGAACTGCCTTTTGGTCACAGCTAAGAAAAAAATTCTCCCAGACAAACAACTCCCTGCAGAAATTAAATGGAATTCTTTCATCTGCATGGCATGGCAGGAACAATACAACGTTTAATGATCTTTGCTAAGAATCACTGTTCCTTTACATAAGAAAGAAACATTTTCCTTTTCTTTGGTATTTGCTATTGATCTCGCCCCTTGTCTTTTTGCCCAATTTGGCATGCATTTGAAATTGTTCATTCATGTGTCTCACAAGCTTTGATGTCTGTGTGGTTTGGAGGAAATTGCAAAACACTGTTGCAAGTGCACTTTCTGTATTGTAGTAATTGTCTCTGATAGGGTAGGAGAAAAGGGCCTCAATCCATCCCACCAGGTGCATGCCAGTGCCAGCAGGAGATTCCCAGAGACTGCAGAGGTCAACAGAAGGGCCCCTGAAGAGCAGCACAAAGGAATTCCAGCCACTCCAGCCAGTGAGCTGGCACAGGGAATAAACAAGAGGGGTTAGAGCTGTGCATAAGCCTGTAGGGCTGTGATTTTATTGTCACCACAGGGACATGGTGGCATGGTTCCCCTGACAATGGAGTGTTGGGATGGAAGGATACAGGCTCTTTAGGAGGAACAGGCAGGGGAGATGAGGAGGCAGTGTTGCCCTCTATGCCAATGACCTGCTGGAGTGCATGGAGCTCACCTGGGGATGGATGAGGAGTTAACTGAGAGTCTTTGGTCAGGAGTAAAGGGAAGGCAGGGACAGGTGGCATTATAGTGGGATCTGCTACAGGCCACCCAAACAGGAAGATCAAGTAGATGTAGGAGAAGCCTCATGTTCACAAGCCCTGGTCCTCATGGGGCACTTCAAACACTCTGGTGCCTGTTGGAGGGACAACACAGCAGGGCATAAGCAGTGCAGGAGGTTCCTGGAGTGCATTGGAGGTGGGGAATGTGAAGCTCAAGGGCAGTCTTGACTGCAGTGACCATGAAATTGTGGAGTTCAAGACCCTTAGGGCAGCCTGGAGGGTGAACAAGCTCACTTTCATGGACCTCTGGGGAGAAGACTTTGGCCTCTTCAGGAATCTGCTTAGTAAAGTACCATGGAATAAAACCCTGGAGGGAAGAGGAGCCCACAAAAGCTTGTGAGCATTTAAGGATCACCTTGTCCAAACTTGGGAGCAACACATCCTGATGAAGAAGCTGGGCAAAAATGCCAGGACACCTGCATGGCTCAACGAGGTACTCCTGAACAAACTTAAACACAAACAGGGAGCTTGCAGAAGGTTGAAGTGAGTACAGGTAATCTGGAAAGAATACTGAGAAATTTTCCAAGCACCCAGGGATTAAGTTAGAAACAGTAATGCCCTTACAGAAATAATTCTGGCCAGAGATGTTAAGGGCTATAAGAATCATAGAATCATCCTAGAATGGTTTTGATTGGAAAGGACCTTAAAACCATCCAGCTCCAACCATCCTACCATGGGCAGGAACACCTTCCACTATCCCAGGTTGCTCAAAGCCCCATCCAGCCTGGCCTTGAACGCTTCCAGGGATAAAGCATCCTCAGCTTATCTGGGCAGCATTTTCCTGTGTCTCACCATGCTCACAGTAGGATTTTTTCCTAATGCCCAGTCTAAACCTATTCTCTTTCAGTTTAAATCATCACCTCTTGTTCTACCCCTATAAGCCCATGTCAGAAGTCCCTTTCCATGCCTCTTGCAGACCCTGTTCAAGTATCCCAGAGCAGTCGGAACTAGATGATCCTTAAGGTCTTTTCCAATGCAACCCATAATTCTATGAATACACCTGAGGACAAATTGCAGAATTTAAAAAAATTCAGCACCCAGATTAACATAAAAAAACAAGTGTGGATTTATAGTAAATGTGGTAGAGGACAGGTAGTTGCTTCAGAACGTAATTTCTTAAAATATATATATATATATGCTTATATATATTTCATTTCTCCTCATTGAATTCGTTGAAAATTAGGTAACAACAGCTTTGGGACTTTAAGAAACATTGATGGAAAATTAGAAAAGAATGATTTTCATAAACTTAGATGAAATGTTCACCTTTCAACTCATCCAACACACATCTTTAACAGGACTACTTTGAGGCACGCACTGTCATTATCAATTCAGTTCTATTGCCAAGGAAATCACTTGCAAATGTAATTTATATGTTGAATAAATATCAAGGTTATTATAAAACTACAGAAATTAGGTTAAATCACTGCCCTCATTCTTCTCTCTGTAGAAGAATTTCTCACATCTCCCTCTATATCTCCCCATTTATTCACACATTTTCCTTTAGATATGGCAAGATTCATTTCAACTAACTATAGCCACTGAAAATCTAGGCTTACAAGATTGCCTTTTATGTTCTTGCTATTTTCAACAAAGAAGGACTTAGAAAAAGATAATTCTCTTCACAAGATAACTCACAGAATCACAGAATCACAGAATGGTTGGGGTTGAAAAAGACCTCAGAGATCACCTAGACCAACCCCCTTGTTAAGCAGGTTCACCTAGAGCAGGTTGCACAGGATAAATACCCTGGTTTTAAATGCTGCCATTTTGGTGGAATGAATTGCCCTTTGAAAGTGCTGATTCCTCTGCCTTGTCTACAGGGTGAACATAAAAGACTCTCTTAAGCCTTATATCTACGTCCTAAATGGGTAAATTAATTCCAGTCTCTGGCTTTCTCTCTATCCAGGTCCCAGTTCTATGCACTGTTTGGTTTTTTCCGTCTTCCTCCACCAATTATCTATCCACTTAGGAACTGATCTCCTGGGTAATCAATTCCAGCCCTCAGTCATCACAGGAAGTCATGTCATATCACACTAGTCATGCATTTATCAAACTCCCTCTGAAAATTAGTTATGTGATCTGTACCTGCTACTCAAAGAGAGCAGCTGATCTGCATTAATCTCCTTCCTCCAAGGCTGCTTCTAATTCCCTGCCTAACTATATTCATGATCAATTTATACTCCATTTGTCCTTTGGCTTCTATCTCTTCCCGGAATTTACCTGCTTGTAGATATTTATAAACAATAATTACATCCCTTTTTAGCTTTTATTTGCTAGTCAGAAGAAGGGATGCTTTTATATATTTTTTTCAAATAGTATCTCTATTCTTCCTTCCTAGTAACCATATTCTAAATTTAATAACCCTCTTGAATAATTCTTGTGAGAGATATAAATTGTATTCCAGGTCAGTTGCAAAAATGGCACTAAAATTTCCCTCTGGATATGGAGAAATCCCACCTAAAACACCCCAATATATTTTCTCCTGGCAGCCTGGTGGGTCTCAATCATTGTGAGTAAATTAAAGGTGTGCATATTCCCTATCTTTTGTTTTCTACTGAGAAGACTTGGTTTCACAACAGACCTTTAAAGCTTCTAAACCTTTCTCCAGATTTCATCCTATGGCTGTTTTTCATCCTATGAAAAGTTTTTCTAGTCTTCATGAAAAAAAAATCCTTTTGTATTTTGATCCAATTCTTCTCTACCTTGATAATGAACCCTAGCTATTTTGTCATCACTTACTTCTGTTGATGCGATCTTTTTTTTTTATCTTTGGTGAAAACAACAGATGCAATGAGCTGTAAGAATTAGCTTTGAACAGCTATAGAAATAATCTTCTTAATGTAATGATTCTCTTTTAATTATAAAGTATAAGCTATAACTCTCAACTATAAATTATAAAGTTCTCAAATTCCATTGCAATAATTTCCTGGACCTATTAGTTCCTTTAAAAATCTTTACCTCCCCTCCATTATTTTGTACCCAGACCTCTCAAATGTCTCCCTGAGGTTCTCTTCTGGAAAAAATCTGGCCTTTGAGACTACCAGACCATGTTTACTTAATAGATGAATTAATATAAATGGTTTTGCAATATTTTAAGTTAGTTATGCACTGAATTTTTAGGAGAAAAACTTTAATATGGAGCCTACATCCACTTAGAATAGGTACCTGGATTTTTATGTGCTGTACAAGAGAAAAAAGTTCATAAATATGACAGGAGCTCTGACCTTCCCAGTGTGTGACACAGCTCAATTCATTTAGATGAGCAGATGTTTTTTGTTGAAATGTTTTTCTGTTCTGGTGACTGGAATAAGAGAGAATGAATAAATTTGTCACTAGTCATCCAAAACAAAACTGGATATATATCTTTCACCTAGATCCAAAATCTTGCCCTCACACTTCATTCAGTTTCTCCAAAAGACTTTATGAGCAAAAAGAACTACTTCACTATTCATAATCTTATTATTGCCTCCTTTTATCATCAATCAGTTGTCTCTGAGGTCCACTCATTTTTATTATCCCTTGAACAATTTGAATCTCTTCATTTTCTTATTAATTTTAAATTATAAGGATTGAGACAATCCATTCATGTCTTTTCCACAGAAGAGTTGATTTGCTTTCCTTTGCATTTGGGGCAAAGGCTGCTGAGTTCTTCCCCTCCAAACTCAATCACACAGGTAATTTACTTTTGGTAACAACTTTATTCTAGCATTGTCCCAGCTGGCCTACAGAAAACAAAGTATCACAGAATCACAGGAAAATCTGATTTGGGAAGGACCTCTGGAGGTCCCTAATCCAACCTCCTACTCAAAGGTGGTTAAGCTGGACCAGGTTGTTCATGTCAGGTTAAGTTTTGAATGACTTCAAGCATCTTTTACCCATCATGGCCATGGGATCTGTCAGATGCCCTATTCAGTGGATCTCAAATACAAGCATGGTCATTAGCTAAATAAACAAAGAATCAAAAGAAAAACCAAAATCCAAGGAAAAAAACCCCACATTTGTAGAAATTTAGAGGATGCTGGGACAGAGAAGGCTCAGCCCAGCTGTCTGTTTGAATATAATGACTGCATATGTACATATCATACACATCACGTGTATATGTATATAAAAATTTCAAAAGGGAGATAATTGAGTGGTAACATGAGGGAGAAAAAAAAATTGAATCACTGCTACTCTGCACCTAAAACAGATTTTGCAAAGTTAATTGAGTTAAAGCATAAAAAAACCCTTCCTAAATATGCGTGCACCAGAATTGTGAATCTCTCTCCCTTGTGCTGCATTAAGTATGGGATTTTTTATGATCTATCATTTTTTAAGTCTTCATTTTACCTTTCATTAAACATTACAAAATGTGTCTCATCAGAAAGCATTGCTTTTTATGGCAGCATTTCAAGCTCAGTAACTGAGGAGACTTTATTCTGCATCTGAACATGATTTCCACTTTTCTTTTAATGAACTATTTTTATAGTGCAAGTGCATAAACAAATAAGAAAGTGAGTGGGCAAGGATGCTTAAGGTGCTTTCATAGGAACAAACTTAATTAATATCCAGCTTTCAAGAGAAGCAATTTGAAACCTGTGTAAATATTTTATTTGCAGACGTTAAGAAGAAGCTATAGGGCAATTAGCACCACCTTGGTTCTGGAAAGTTAATTTGTAGTCTATTACATCAGTTTGAAATCAAGCCTTCCACCAAATATTTTTTCCATGCAGCTGTTGAGGGGAAGTTCATCAAAGTTTTAGCAGGTAGAGAAACATGGCTATAGAATTCAAATCCAAAGATGAGGTTCAATGAAGAGTTATGGCTGACTCTTGGGAGTTATTAGACCACAGAGTCTCTGAGTGATGGGCTTGGGACTTGAGTCTTACCCTTGCTTTAGACAGTCATAAAATCACCCAGTTTTTCAATAACAGCAACAATGAAAAAGAAAAAAAAAAGCCAAAAAAAAAAAAAAAATAAAAAAAATAAAAAAAATAAAAAAAAACCACTAAGACACTGAAACCCAGCTACAAAATCTGTCAGTTTAAAGCTGATGATCCCACTTGCCCCTGCTCAGGATGTAACAAGGGTATCTTTCAAGCAAGTGTCTTGTCTTCCTCATGGGAGCAGACAGAAAGGAGGTGGGGATCTACAGTTTCTACCATTGTTATAATCTTCATGAGGTTGAGTTGAGTCCTCCTGTTGCCCACAAAGCCTGCTGGGGCTTTCTCTGCATATCCCAACAGGAGTGCTTGTTCACAGCCTTGCTGACCACTTTTGTCTCCTTTAGCATCCAAAGAAGGGCTACAGATATGGTGAAGGGCTTTGAGGGGAAGCCTCATGAGGAGCAGCTGAGGCCAGTGGGTCTGTTCAGCCTGGGGAAAAGGAGACTGAGGGGAGACCTTGCAGCAGTCAAGAGCTCTCCAACAACAAAAAGAGGAGGAGCAGCACCGATCGCTCCTCTCTGGTGACCATGGCCAGGAATCCAAGGAGTCCAATCCTGGCAATGAAGGCTTGGGTTGGATATTAGGGAAAGGCTCTTTACCCAGAGGGTGGTTGGGCACTGAACAGGCTCCCCAGGAAAGTGGTCACAGCACCAAGCCTGACAGAGCTCAAGAAGTGTTTGGACAACACTCTCAGGCACATGGTGGGACTCCTGGGGACTTTCCTGTGCAGGGCCAGGACTTGAATGATCCTTGTGGCTCCCTTCCAACTCAGAATATTCTATAATTTTCTGGTTCTATAATGTGTATAATTTCCCAAGAAACTAGTTTGAAAAGGAGACATTTTTTCCTTGTTAGCATCTGATTTAAATGTAATAAATTCCTCTCTCTTAGTAGGAAGGGTTTCTTTGAATAACTTTGAGTCCCATTTCTTTCATTATTCTGTGGTGAAGGAGCCTCATTTTACTCCAAAGAGCAGCTTTGACTGTCTTGGTCCTTAGCTTTTCTCTCCAAGCTTTGCTCATCATCCAGAACAGCCATTTCACTAAATTATCAGTTTCTGTTATAAATGAGCTTCTTCTACTTGGCATCAGAATAACTTTTTTTTTCAGTAACTAAAAATTTTAACTGATCAAATGAAAACACTAAGACAATTATTTGAAAAGAATAATCTAAGATGCCAATAAAATCTAGGCTACAGCAATCAAATCATGATGCAAGTTGACTCCCAAGATATGACTGCATTAGCTTATATAGGAAGAAAATATTTTCAATATTAATTACTGGTGCTTTTTAACAAACTTGGCAGTAAATCCAGTTTTAACAATAACTAACTGCACAGTCATTAATTCTGGAACTTAAGCCAAATGTAGTCTTCCATACTGAGGACATCTGTGATTGTGTCCTTTGGAATTTGTTCCCTGTGCATCTTATATAAGTGCATCAGAAATATTCCAACTCTCATCCCTTTGTTTTATTTACAGGACATGAGAAAGCGGGCTTGGAAACCTATCAACTGAAGCTGAGAGGGAACAGTGAAGAGGAAAAAATAAATTTTAAAAATAGTTCTGATTAACTTGTTTCTCTGAAAAAAAAAGGCATAGAAGAAAAAAGAATAATCTTTGTAGTCTTCATTGGTACGTGAATAAAACAGAAGACACAAACATGCAGAACACATCCAGAGAAAAAAGCTGCTAACAAGGATTTGCTAATTGTTGGATACTGAGGTTTATTGGAGCAATGAGAGTCTCCAAATTCTCTGCTCCTTGCAGTTGAAAGAGCCACTTCCCAAAATAGTTCTTCTTCCCCAAAGCTGCACAAATCCTCTTCCGCTTCCAAGAAACCACCCCCAGCTCACAGCTTCCTTGAACACAACCCAGGTCCTTGGTTATGTATGTCAGTACATACTGATTTATTTGGATATTTTCGTTCTGAAAAAGAAGAGCAACCTCTTCTTTCATGCTGGCTTACCTTGCCCTCATCACGCCTGGCTTAATGGTGAAGCAAAGGGATATTTTTAGGTACTGAGGAAATGAACGGTGAAAGAATATGCAGGATTTCCACACTATTCCTTCCTGAGTTAATGCCTAAGTGCTTCTCAGAAACCTGCATAGATCAAGGTTTTCCACTTACACTTCTGCTTTTATATCTTGTATTTACTACAGTATATATAGTTATTGCCACCAAAAAAAGTGCAAGGCATCCAACTTCAAACGGCCCCCTTAAATGGTGCTGACTGTGTACTTTACTTGCAGAAATCACAAAGTGGAACAAATAAAAAGAGCTGTTGTAAGACTTGCTAAAGAGGTTCAGGTACTTGCCATAATCATTTTGCAGATGGAGATAAGCCTGAAAGAACATTAAAGTTTCACAGCAGAGATGTTATGTGGAGTTGAGCGTGTCAAAAGGTTAAAAACGTTTTGGGTTTTTTTGCTTATGTTTTTTGAGACTAGGTTGTGAGATATGTATAAATCATTCATATTCTATTAAAATAGAGCCCTGATTCACTTCTTGAGAATTTCAACAGATTACCATACCAAAGCACATTTTCTGTCCAGCTTCCACTCTTCAGCTATGTGTCTTCTGTATTCTGTATCATCCTCTTCAATATGATCTCTACATCATTTTTGAAAGGTCAGCACTTCACAGCTCTCATTTTCTGGCACTATAATCTCTTCCTTTTTTGAAGCAACTGTCAAAACATAATTCTTACCTTCTGAAATATTTTTCCTTTTTTTTTTTGTTGTAGAATCTCTACATAAACTGCTTTTGGTTAAAAAAAATGGGAAAGCATTACATAAATGCAGTTCTTTTGATAATTGAGTAAATTTAAATTTCTTCAAACAAACATATGTTTGGTATTCCACATTATTGCCATTACAAAACTATTTTATCAAAGGCACTTGTTTAATTTATGAAAAAAATTAAATGACTAAAAGATAATGAAAATTAGCAAAACTCAATTACATCATTATAGGACTTAAGAAAATTATAAGTTCAGATAATAAAACCCCCCATATTTTGGACTGATTTTGATTGGAATGAATAATTTTGAGAAGGTACCATTCAAAACAAATTCAGAGCATGGTGTTGGGAATTGAGGAACCTGGTTCCAGTTTTGGTATTCTGTGAAAGAGTAGTTGGGGAAAACTTGAATCTGGTCAGGCTAATCTTTATTTTAAACCTAAGAGAGTAACAAAACATATGGGTGAGAAAGACACCCATATGTTTTGTTACTGTTGGATTTTGGGTCTTCAAGTACATTCACTGGTAAAGATTATGCATCTCTGTGGTGTCAGGTATTGCAATAATGAAAAATGCTGGTATTGTCCAAGGGCATAATATGAATGCAGAGAGAAATCCAACCACATAAAGTCTCTGCCATTATTTATACTGAACACTGAAATTATTTCTATCTTGGGTCAGGCCTACCTTTTTAAATATTTCACTGCGTACTTTTGACTAAGTAAAATATTCATGAATGTATTTCAGAATAACTGAAACTAATTTAGATGGTAACTCAGAGCTCTTCTATTCAACAGGTCTCCGTCTTCTCCTGCTTAGTTGTGAATTAAAGAACTGTTTCCCAATCTGAAAATGTTTTTGAATGTTAAACAGATTGCACTGAAGAAATTCTGCTCATTATTTTCCTATGAATGTGTCTCAGGCATCCAAGCAGGTTGCAAAGAACCAGACCACGTGAGCTTACACATATGATGAATAGTGATGATTTGAAAGGAACAGTTTGCAAACAGTGCACAGATTGAAAAGTTTTCATCAACGGTATTTAGCAAAAGGTTATAAATAACACAGATATTCATGCAAGTCAGGAAACACATCTGAATTAAAATGGGATTTAAACACATGAAGCTTTCAGCTGGAATCTCATCTTTAAATGGTTCTGCCTTTAACATTGTGCTCTGTGCTCTTTGTGGTGACTGAATATTATCATTTCATGCCAAAGGGTTAATTTCCTTTTGTGTATAATATAGGGGAAGTGACAGTGATTGTACAATGCAGGCTATCCCATCATTCCGCTATCAACATCCTAAATGCCAACAGAAGGAAACAAGCCAGAGTAAAAGGCAGTGTGCATTACAGGTTTGTGCAGCCTGGCTTTTCATAGAATCTTAGAATCACAGAACCATTAAGGATGGAAAAGATCTCCATCATCATCAAGCCCAAGCCATGGCACTAAGTGACATATCCAGTCATTTTTAGGGTGAACTTCACATCACTTCCCTGGCCAGTTCATTCCAATGCTTGATAACCTTCTCAGTGAAAAAATCCTGATGTCCAACCTGAACCTCCCCTGGCACAGCCTGAGGACATTTCCTCTTGTCCTGTCACTGTTTATCTGGGAGAAGAGGCCAACTCCCAGCTGGCTACAACCTCCTGTCAGGGAGCTGTAGAGAGTGACAAGGGTGAGTCTGCAAGCAGTGCCAGGAGCCAGCCATGATAACACTGCAGCAATTCTGGGCACACACAAGTCCCCTTTAATTTTAGGGATTGCTTCATTGCTTGAAACAGACCACTGAGGTTGAAAAACAGGTGACAAGGCAAACAGCAGCCTGAGATATCGCAGGATGTAAGTGGTGACATCTCTTTCATGTTAAATTTTGCTGTGCTCTCCCCCAGGCCCGATGCTGAGGAGGCAGGATCAGGCCAATGTGCCAACTCCAGCATCACAGACATCCAGGAAGCAATTAGGCACTGTGAAAAAGCTGCAACAAACAGCTGGTTTCAGCAGTTTTCCAACTTGACTTTCATTTCAAGGTGAAAGCAACGAGCTGGGTTCTGTCAGAAGTGACATCAATTTGGTTTCACAACCATGTGGGGACTGATGTGCCAACAGTAATGCTAGCAGTAAAACTGGTAAAACATTCAAGGGCTTCTAACACTGTCACAGTTTACATCTAGAGCCCAAATTAATTCTTTCTGAAAAGGTGATCAGAAAATATTCTGATTTTTTATTGGGCTTGGATAATATCAAAACAGACTGTAAATGTATGCTATCTGTTGAGCAGACCTCAGATGGATGCACTTGACCCCTTTAACCAAACAAGGTAGTTTGGTACAGGTTCCAAAGGAGGTAAAGCCTGATCCACAACCAGGCCAATAACTCCAAGAAACCCACAAAAGAACAGAGACCCAGAGAGCACTGATGTATATGACCTTGGAGCACTGATCCTGAGATTAACCCATGAACAGCAGGGGCACCCCTCATTTATCAAGGAACAAAGACAGTTGTGGGTACAAGGAGTCTCATGGATAACTTTCCATTGTACCCAGTTTGAGTACAACTCAACCACTTTATTCCATAGATATGACAGCCTTCACACATGCAGCAAACCAACCCCAGAAAAGCTCAAAGTTTTAATCAATGGATGGAATCTGCCTAAGGCAAAGGGAGTCAGTGTCAAAGCTGGCATAAAAGCACATCTGTGGAAAAAAATGTTTTTTTGAACATGAATGAAATGAACTTCTTTCAACATAAAATTGCCATAGAAATTGTCAGGGAACTCAACAGGAAACTTTGAATGGATTACCTCCTTTTCAGACTGGGACACAAATGGTACAACAACGTTGCAGTAAGGTTCCCTTAATTCATTCCATAGACCTGGTTGTGGTTGTTTCTCTCCATATGTGAGTACGTTTATTTGCCTCACGTTTTTTTATAACACTGTTGGCCTCGTGTTCTTGAGGTTTCAAATCATTATCTATGAGACATTTTTAAATTTAAAATCAAAATTTACAAAG
>WBNO01004157.1:0-29961 GCA_013400575.1 Peucedramus taeniatus
TGTAAATGAATCAAGTAGTTTCAGTAGGACTGTTTTTATAGAAGTTGATAAAGCAAAAGCAGTTATCTCAAATTAGCCTTAGTTTACGGTAGCCAGATATTACCCAAAATTATCCCTGGAGAGTTTAAAAGAGAGATTCTTGGAGGATTAGTATAGCTTTACTATTTAGCATTACTGAAAACACTTCTCAGATATACAGTTCAGAAACTGACTTAAAATCTGGAGGGGTTTCAGAGCAGAGGTATAAACAATTTGGAAAAGACGTAGCAGTATAATATGGTGCCCTGGGCATCTAGGATATCACAGAGAAGAATTGGAACTGATAGTCAGTATATGAAGAACAGATATAAGATAAGCAGAAGACTCTGATATAGCAGACGAAATATGAAAATATCAGATGTTTGGAAATAAAGAAATAGAATAAAGGCAAAATTTTACCGTGATATAATGAACTCTTGGAGTAAATGTTTAACAGCTCTCTGATGAGAGAGGATTCATAGAAATACAGAAATACATAAATTTGCTATATGTTAGTAGGCCCACGTGATCCTTCCAGTGGCTTCAGTAAATGCAAAAACAGACTACATGCATAACTATTCACCTAGTGTGAGAAACAGTTCATTGGCTGCTTATGGTCTGCTAACTTATGAGTGCATCATTATGATTTTTATTCTTATTTCCTAGAAATTTCAATCAGAAGGGACTATGAAATCACTGTTTTCTTGCTTAGATGTTGTAGGGGATTGAACATCCTTCACTAAGCCTATATTATGCGTTTTAAAACTCAATAATCAAATATAGAATGGCAAATAGCAAGCATGGTTTCCATGTAAATCTTTTATTCAAATATCTATGCAAATATTTCTGTAAGACTGAGGTTTTTTCAGAGAATATAGCATGGCATAGAAATTAACAGAGCAGTTTTAAATGAGAAAGCTGAGAAGTTATAGCATTGTGCAGGTATTTGACTTGTTTATTTGAGAGCTTAATAGGTGTTTATAAAGTATAATCATTTGGGATTTAAGGTCAGGAAAGCATAAGTATCCTTAGCCCATAAATTTAGAAGGAAGAATGCCAGCAAAGAGGAAAATTAGGGGATGTGGATGCCAAAAGGGAAGACAGAGTCACCTGCAGTAGATTAGGGACAAACAATCCTGTGACTGAGCCAGGATGATTGAAGTCAGTGTCTTTTTGCCCTTATCAGGAACCAGCAAGTTATGGGCTTGAAATCAACTGCAATGAGACTGGATTAGTCAGTTGGATTAGTTCGAAATGCCTCATAATGGCACCATAAAGTATCCCAATGACTCCCTATTAGGAGTAAATCCTTAGCTGTAAATTATGATTAGGATTAAACACAAGGCCAGTTGACAGTTGTCAGCAGAGAGGCAGGGACTACCAGGTGCAGAGTGAACTCCTCCAAAAGAACTCTTTCCTGTGTGCTCATCCATCCACGTAATCAGACCACTGGAGCAAGGATTAATTCCAGCATTCTGGTAGACATTTATTTCCAAGATGTATTAGAGGTGGTTTTGCACAGTTAGTACAGTCTGCCTGAACGATATAGTTCCAATCAGAGGATGTGAGAAACCATCTTGATATATCATTTGAGGTCATCCAAAAGTTTCTGCTGCTGGCCCTGGTGCCTTTTCTTTCTCTTTTAGAATGTATCAAGATCTTAATTTATTATAAAAAATTTCATGAGGATGATGCTTTCAATTTTCCAAGATGCAGTACATAACTTTACTGGACTGGAAAAACATGCACTGATTTTTGTACAGTCACTTGAAAGCTTTAGAACTGATGGAAGATTAGCTGATCTCTGCTATTTCTTGTCATTTAAAATCCAGCATTTCTGAGTTAGCTTTAAATTGGATTAAAAACATATATCTGAGGAAAATTGTCTCCTTACAGCCAGAATGTCTTACAGTTTAGGGATGCATCAAATCTACACTGAATAGGCTTTTTGTGCAATGAAAAGACAAATTTGAATGCAATTACATGATTTTACCAAAACAATACTCCATCATATTACCAAAGGTGAGAAGTTAACCTTTTACTATTCACTGCTTTGTCTTCTAAGCATACTGGCTTGATTGCAGGCTGTTTTGTGCTGTCACTCTGAGACAAGCACTTTGAGCTTGTTTATTCATATTGACAACAGGTTTAAACAGGTTGGCATTGCTATATTGTGATCAAAGAAGTAATCATTTGTGGAATAACAATGCACAGAACATTCTCATTATGTACTATGCTTTCATGGATGCTGCACATTAAACTGAATATCACACTTGGAGAAGATCATTCAGAATCAGAAATCAAGAATCATAATATAATTTTCTCTCTTTGACTGGATATCAGGAAATTATACAAATGAGAGTGGAAGCTGGCATTAAAACACTGCTGCTTAGCCTTAGTCACTACATCTTTTAAGCATGCCTTTCTGACTGCATATTGAAAAACAGGGAACAATGAACCTTCTGAACAAGAAAAACAAGGAAAAGGAGCACTTTCTAAATCAGAGATTGTTTAAGAGTATGGGTGTCTAATTATTTATTTCCAGCCATTGATATTGTACTTTTTATAACTATATATATACATTAGGATAGAGCAATTATCAAGGATATTAAAGCAAAATTAGAATATTTGAATAATTGAAATGTACACAGACTGGTATGCATTAGTATTACAGACTAAAAGGGACTAGGAAGAAGCATTCATAATAAGTCAAGGGAAAAAAAAGCCCAACCATATAGTGGAAAAGAAACCACCTCTTGAAGCTAAGTGGTGCAAAAGCCATCTGGTTTTACTTTATTCAGGGGTCAAGCATTCCTAATGTTTCAGTTTGCTCTCCTTTTTTAATCTCGAGTTATCATTTGAACAGTCAGGAGACTGTTCAAATAGAATGACCTTAGAGCAACTTGGAAGTAACTTAGTTGAGAATTGTCAGTCTCCCTGACTGGGTAGTGGGAAGGAAGGGGCTCCTCTGGGGGCATCAAATCTAAATTGTTTCTGAAGATTTCTAACCGTGCTGTAACTCCAGAAGTCAAGGTAACTGCCTTATGTTGATAATACTTTCCTCAGGTGCCCAGACTAACGTGCTGTAATTTGAAAGAACTTCCAACTTTACTTTAATGTGTACCTCAGTGCATCCACGCTTTCAGAAGAGAGTCTGGGCGTGACCTTCTTTCTGATTGATGTCCCTGAAGTGTCTGAGAGAGACGAACTGCTGCTAAGGCCGGCTTTCCAAAGATGGAGAGTAGAACCGTGAAAGACAATCATTTTGTGAAGCATTGAACTGGAAAGGACCAATTCACATGAAAGACCTCTGAATGCCAAGGAGTTCAATAATTCCTGAGTTTTCTAGAAAAAAGTCCTAAAGAAAGAGCTAGGTCATTTGAACTGGAATGTCCTCTTCCAATCCAAAGTGCATGAAACATGTTCGCCTTGGGGTTCCACAGCCAATATGCTCTACATTTCCTCTAATGGTAAAAAGTTACATTTAGGCAAATGCATCAGCATAATTCAAAGAGAGAAAATGTCACGTGGGATTAGACTAATCATCAATCTATACTGGTATCCTATAGTGGCCAACAACAGATGTTTCAGAGCTAGGTATGAAACCTCTGTAGTGAGAAATTCTGTAATGCCATGTAAGGGATTTTTTCTATCCAGGGCATAAATTCTTGACATATACTACACATTTCTTATAAAAAAATATAAATAAATTGAGTGTTTTGCCTAGTCTGAGGTAGTAGCAAAGTACCCTGTGAAAAGCACTGCAACTTTATTCCCTCTTGTCATTTAGAAGGAGATTTTAGACACATTTGAATCTACTGGAAAATATAAATTGGGTCTATGTTCCTATCAGCCTGGGACTTTTGTATGCTGGGTTAGGTCAGACTGGTGGGCAGCTTGAAACAAATCATCTCAGAAGGTCACACAAAAAGGTGTGAAGGCAAAATAACATGGTCTTTTCTGGGGTAATAATGGCACTTCATTTCTTCAAGATAGTGCGGGAAAGAAACATAAGTTGTAACCAATATTCCTATTTGTCCTTTTGAATGTCATGCATTAGGTCTGCCTTACCATCTGAGAGCAATCTACAGAAAGAAATGATGCCAGCTTAGATGAAGCTATTACCTCTTTATTATAAAAACCTCAGCTGTTTTATGAGAAGCAGGCAAGCAATTTTTTTATGTGATGAAACTCAACTCTTTAGTATAATGGGAAATGCAGAATATTTTTACACTCTTGTTGAATTACTACATCTTAGTATAATTTACAGTATCTTGCTGCAGTAACTAGAGGTCAGACAAACCTATGAATTCGGGATATGTCCAAATCTGGGATATGTCCAAATTTGTAAATAGTTGGAGGACATTTTGCGTACTTTACACTGAAGAAGAGGTGGAGACTAAAAATTGTTCTGGTTCCACTAAAAATACAGTTCTTTAAATATTTGATTCAAATACAGGTAAGAAGTGAATTTGTTTAAGGACCTTATTAACCTTCCATTGAAATGGTCAAGCAGGCTAATATGCCTCCAACTTACTGTACTTATTAAATGTACAAGTAAAACCTATACAAATCCTTAGATTTATAGTGACCTGCATCTGCTTCAGAATTATCAGTTATTGGTGCTGCTGCCAAAATGAAAAAAAACCTCTTTTTTTTTTTTTTATAAGAGAGAGACATAAGGAAAAAAGTTCTGTGCTTGCCTTCCTTGTTATACAGAGGAAGGTTTCACACACATATCAGGAAAAAAACAGGTCTATTCCTGCAGAAGTGTAAGGGAAACCTGAAGACAGCATGATAAATGTGATCAACACTGTTCCCTGAACTGGATTTAGCATCTTTGACCAGCACCAGATACAGAGGATGACATGTTTTAGTATAGCTTTCATGCAAGACTTTTCTATTTTATATAAGGTCAAATGTGATCCTTGAATACTCCTAGATGAAATTTGCCCTCCTGAATGAGATACTTCATTCCAAAAGCATGGGAAAGAGGGATGGAAGTGACCTCTAATTACTGGTCTTATCAGTAGAGAACAACCTTTAGGAGATGACTGGTTGTGTATAGTCTTTGAAGTCGGGTGCTGGGAATGTGATTCATCAGATTTGAAAATGTTTGCAAATCCATTGTCCTTCAGACTTGTAGAAATTCCCCTCTGATTTTCAGATTAAGAAGAGTACGTATTATACACTGGTTTCTAATTGTACTTCTTCAATTGCATTTGATGTGCAGGGACATGAAATAAGTGCAGATTAAGCGACTCTGCTTTTTTTCCATTCAGTCTTAATTACCCTGATGATTTGTACATTTCCCAGTTGTTAAATAAGCTTGGCTTGTGGCAGATATTACAACTTTGTTATGCTGATGTTTCATGTGGCATTGAACCTTACTGTTACAAAAAGGGGTGAATAAAACTGTATATAAACAGTAGGAAAGGTAAAATTTATCTGAGGAACTTCAGCACATCTTCTCCTGATAATTATAGTCTAAAAATTTTAAACAAAGATAGAAAGCTTTAAGAAGGTCCACCGATTTCTACTGTGGGTCTGAATGAATCACAGAATCATAGAATCATTTGGGTTGGAAGGGACCTCTGGGAACCATCTTGTACAACCCCTCTGCCAAGGCAGGGTCACCAAGAGTAGGTAACACAAGAATGGGTCCTGGTGGGTTTTCATCATCTCCAGAGAGGGACACTCCATGACCTCCCTGGCCAGCCACTTGCATTGCTCTGTAAAGAAGTTTTTCATGTTGAGGTGGAATTTCTGTTTTAGTTTATGGCCATTACTACATGTCTTGTCACTTGACATCACTGAAAAAAATATGGCACCATTCTCTTGATACTCTTCTTTGAGATATTTGTATGTATGAGATGAGATCATCTTTCAGTCTTCTCTAGACTAAACAGGTCCAGCTCCCACAGTCTCTCCACATAAGAGATGCTCTACATCCCCAACCATCTTTGTGGCCCCCCACTGAACCCTCTTCAGTAGCTCCTTGTCTACTTTGAACTGTGGAGACCAAAACTGAGCACAACACTCCAGATGTGCTTACTAGGGCTAAATAGAGAGGAAGGATCGTCTCCCTTGACCTTCTAGCCATGCTCTTCTCAATGCACTCCAGGATCCCATTGGCCCTCCTGGCCACAAGGACACTTTTGGCTCACAGCCAGCTTGTCACCCACAAGGACTCCCAGGTCCTTCTCTGCAGAGCTGCTCTCCAGAAGGTGAACCCCAACCTGTGCTGGTACTTGCAGTTATTCCTCCCCAGGTGCAGGACCCTGCACTTGCCCTTGTTGAACCTGATTAAGCTCATCTCTGCTCAATACTCCAGCCTTTTAAGGTCCTACTGAATGGCAACAGAGCCTTCAGGTGTATCAGCCACTCCCCCCAGTTTTGTATCATCATCAAACTTGCTTAGGGTGCACTAGATCCCTTTGCCTACATTGTTAATAAGCAAGGTCAGTAAGAGTGGACCTAGTATTGATCCCTAGGGAATACCGCTGACTACTGGCTGGGTTCTACTCCACTGATCATAAACCTCTGGGTTCTGCCATTCAGCCAGTTCTTGATCCACTCCACTGTCCATTCATTCAGCAAATGTCCTGAACTTACCTATGAGGATGTTATGGGAGACAGTGTAGGTAGACAACATCCACTGCTCTCCCTTCTTCAACCCATCCTGCCATGCCATCACAGAAGTTTATGACTGGTCAAGCATGATTTACCTTTAGTGAATCCATGTGGACTACTCCTGATGATATTTTTTTTTATTTTCTTTGTGATGACCTCCAAAATTATCTACTTATCTACTCCATTATTTTTCCAGTGATGGAGATGTGACTGACTGGACTGTAGCTTCGTGAGTCCTCCTTCTTGAAGGAGGCCCTTTTTGAAGGTGGGAGTAACACTGGCCTTCCTCTAGTCATTGAACATTTTCTCCTGTACTCTGTGATTTTTCAAAGATAATGGAGAGTGGCTTAATGACATCTGCCAACTCCCTCAGCAACCATGGCTTCGTTCCAGCATAGTTTATGGATTTATGTGTGTTAGTATATGTATAATGAAGAGGTCATTTGAAAAATATCAGACTTTCAGAAACAAGTGGGCTAGTTATTGCATATTCCCAGTAGCCACTCATGAGTGATACATTTTTAAATGGCTAAGCTATGTGTGAGGTAGAAATCTTCCCTAATTCCTCCCTAATCCCTTTCAGGCTCAGTTGCAGACACAGAGGCAGTTGAAGAACTGAGCTAGTCAAAGTGAAATGAGAACAGAATATTTTACATTTAAGGATAAAAGAAAAAACACCTGTGAACAATGGGTGTAGAACTGAACAATATCTGCTGTAAATGAGTACCTCTGATCATTGCCCTGATAATCTGAGAAGTGTATGTGGCATATCCTCAAATCTTTATCACTTTGAGTACACTGCATAACTTTGTTTTAGCAAAACTGATGAGGAGTCCAGACATCTGCTAAACAAAACAGTTAATATTAGGTACTGTGGAGACCTCGGCTAGTTTAATTGCAGCCCTCTGTTGTATTTGGAAATGGATCCAAATTCTAAGATACCTGTTGTATATCATGAGGTCTTTTGTAAAGGATGAGAGACCATCTCTTCACAAAGGAAAGTCAGGAACCAGATCATATTCATGCATCAAAATATATAGTGATAAATGTTAATTTGAAATTATGTATTAAAAAGAAACTGGCAAGTTTACATGATGAATTCCGGAAGATCTCGTTGTGATGTATTTTCTTATTATTTACCTTAATTCCTAAAAATTGAAAACCCCAGTTTTTTCAAAGTATAATTTCAGTGATCTCTGTATATAGTCAGTGCTTTGTTTATCAAGGAGAGTTTCATATACTAGATTTTGTTGTCTGAGAGGACGGTAAAGTAAAAAAATTAGTTACATCTGACTTGCTAAAAAGTGGGAAGATATGATTGATGAAAATTACATTTATAACATAAATATGGATATTTTTGTATGCTGGATGTTCTGCAACACATATGTAAATTCTAAATGTATTTTAAAGTGGCATTCCCTGGTAAACCTAAACCTGTTTCTCTCTCATGGTCTCCAAAGGGTACACTAAAGCTACAGCCTTAATTCTGAGTGAAATCAAAGGCTATTGAAGAGTGCAAACAGAATATTACAGTACTAAAGAGATATAAATCTTCTGGGAATATGGTAAAGGCGAGAAGTCACATTCAGTGCTTAGTACTGTTAGCTGGTTTTTTTTTTTTGTATTACTGGCCAAAATATGCCTGATGATGTTACAAAAAATTTTTTGATGTTATATTTGTTTGTTTACCTGTGTGTGTGTACATGCATATACATACCAAGTACATATGTGCAAGAGAAGTCCTCTTGTTCTCTTCATGTTCTTTTAAGATCTTCTTTTTGTTTTCATCTTTCTAATTAAGAACATAACCTTTAGTTTTCCTGGAACTTATATTTCCTGTAACTGAAGTCTACCTTGAGTGTAGTGTGGACAAGGAGGAAACAGATGGAAAAAGCACCATACTGCTCTGTAAATTGTAATATCTGCTGGCAACTGCTTATTGTGTTACAGGAGGGCTGATGCAGCTCTAAGTTTCTTCAGGAACTGGGAAATATTTTCTACCATGGTGTAAGTGTCAGGGTGAGGGCAGAAATTTTTTTTTGATTCTGTGGAAAACTTCTTATGAGCAGAGATAGACCTGTTGGCTAAAAAGTGAGAATGGGCAGAATTCACTTTACTGGATGATTTTTTCCCAGCTTTCTCTTTTTCCAGAGTTGAGGGCACAGGACCTGCATTCAAGTCTGGTTTGAGGAATGTAGAAAACCTATACTGCCTCTCAGGAATACAGCAACAAATGTCAGGTCTGATGATAGACTACCTCTTTCTATAGTCTTAATGGAAAAGACAACTGACTTTTATGTCACATATATTCCTTTCCCTGTAAATTCTTTTCCCTGGGCCAGGAGGGTTGTGTGAGAGAAGGCCCTTCACCTACAGGTGCTTAGAGAGAAAAAACAACTGTAGTTACATGATGGTTTTTTGTTTGGTGTTTTTTTTTTTCCCTGTGGACAAAGGATTAATCTTTTTTCATTTTTCTGAACATTCAGTCAATGTTTATTCCTCCAAAGTACCAATAAAATCAAGGTTAAAGGCAGCTTTTAGGAAAAGCGCAGTCCACCTGAAATGAAAACAATAACACAAAAGGACAAAGGGGAAAACAAACAAAAGAAAAAACACAGCATTTTTTCCTTCTCTAATTTTCAAGACTGAAAAAAGTCTGTAATTAACAATGGTAGCTACCCCCTTGCATGTTAAATGTTATATTCTCTGCTTTCAGATTTGCACATTCTCCTCTTGCACTTCATAGGTCCCATTTGCTAAACACAAATAAATGAACAATTTTGAAGGGCTTATAGGAACTGTCTAAAAAAAAGTATATAGACATAAGAAAATTTGAAACCACAGAGCAGTAAAGAGGAGACAGCTTGTAAAAGAGCAAAACTACTTCAAACTACAGTGCCCTTTACTTGTAAGGAGTTTACCTTGAATCTAAACATTTTAAGCAATAAATGTAAGTGGAGATCCAATATTTCATTTCCATAGTGATTTCTGTCATTAAGGTATTAATTTTTTACTATTACTCAGGAAGTTTAAAACTTTCCACAGAATTTTGAGTTATGCATTAATTCCAATCAAATCACAGTATATTTTGGTATACCTATTTTATTCTTAGTGGCTTTTGAAATATCATTTAAGCAACTAATAACTTTGTGAAAAATGTTTTCATTAAACTGACAGTGGTACGAAAAGTGGACATCGCATTTAAGTAGTACTACTTTAGGAAATTTTGTTTCTGAAAGAAAAAAAAATCTATTATAATGCACAGTTCTACTAAGATATCTTGCAAGTTCAGTAGATCCTGGATCAGCACAAATTTAACTCCAAAATTCAACAGCAGCTTTTCAACAATTGGTGACATTTGCCCTAAGGATGGCCAACTGGCCCTACCTCTTCCTTCAGTGCCAATAAGTAAGCTGGGCCAGAAGGGCCTCTCAGCACTTTGAACACGCTGACACCTGACAAAGGCTGCTACCACACAGAGGGCTGTGCTGGGCAAAAAGTCTGCTCCAAAGAAGTAGCTCCAGGTGTGTCACAATTGCTGGGGAAATAAATCTGCTCCAATAGAGCAGCTCTAGATCTGTCCCAATCCTGCAAAGGCCCTTGATCAAAGACCCTGATTGTGTGGTCACAGCTGAATAGACAGGCTCTTCATGACCCTGCCAGAAGTGTTTAGCCTAGCCATATGTTTCTAATTCAAGAACTTATGGTCCAGAGATATCTTCCCATAAATGTGGATAATAAATGAATGAGGTTGAACTTGCTGTACTAACCTGTGTTTGCACAAAATACAGAAGGATGAGACAAGTGCCTGTACAGACAAAATAATGAATAACCAAGGGTTTGTGGTTTGTTTGGTGTGTTTTATAAAGAGAAAAAGTTGCCATTGTGATGATCTCGTATGACATGCTATGGATTTTCTGTTCTCTTTTATTCATAAACTGCCTATTAAGGAAGGCCAATGATTTTGTGCAATGTCTCATATGCTAAATAAAGATCTAATGAGCTAACTACTTTTCCAAAAGGCAGGTTTCAGTTTTCGTAGCTACTGTATTGTCTTCCTCTCTTCCAGTAAGCTGATATATTTGATAGTGGAAAGCTGATTAATCCCTAAACACTGTGGCCTGTGTATTCAAACATGACAGCTTTGCAGTGTTTAATCACCTAAATAAGAATGTTTTAGTCTTTAGAAGTACTTAACATTCATAGCTGAAGTTGACTCTGATGGAACTGGAAGAAGCTTCATCACCTTGAAAAATGTTTTATGTTTAGTCAGATGTACATATATGCTGCATACATGATCAGTTGATCTAATTTTTTTTTACATAGTTATAAATATGTACAAATATATATGCTCACACACACACATATCTACATACATTTATTTATATGAAAATACTATTTATAAATTTTTGCTCTTAGTTTGGGAACACAATATATATGAAATCAAGAAAGAAAACAGATCTAAGTTCTGTAGCTCTTTTCCGCTGCAAAAATCAAAGCAATATTTGGTCAGACAATCCATCTGTTGAGATGTAGTTTCTTTATGTGGCAATGCTGACTGATATCACCACATTTGGCATGTTTGGAACTGGGGAATTAAGTCCCCACTGTGTCGTAGTCTTTTTCAGTAGTCTGCTGTGACATTTCGATTACTGAAGACTATTCAAGGGATGCTAGAAGCCTTGGGAACCCAAACTTTACAGTCTGCTATAGGGAATCCTTCCTGTAACTTTGCCTTTTAAGTATGTCAGCACACAGCAAGAGTTAGAAAAATCTTATTTATACCTCAGGAGCAGCCCTGAGTACAGTAGCCTTGGGATCAGGAAAGTGATCCATCACTTTTGTACAACCCTCATCTCTCAATTCTTGCCTTCTATCTCCTATCCTCCAAGATTTCTTTCTTCCTTTGTAATATATTCACAAAATACTGGGTAAGAAACTTTGGCTGTGAGAATGTGTAGACATTCAAATATGCATAATGCACATCCAAATAACGTATTCCAATATACAATCTTTAAGAATTGTAGGCATGTAGTAAGCGTGTACTAATTGAAATATGGAGGCACTGAACACCTACTGAGAACACTTAATTTTTTAAAACATTACCATGGTAGCAATGTGTGCCTTGTAATTCTAGATAATAAGTTTCTGGTTACCAGTTTTCTTCTGAGCTCTGTAATGTAAGAAAAAATGCAAATATAAGCCTCTATGTATTCTTATGGTCATATGTCATCCTAGGCAATTGGGCAATAAACCAGCAGGACCAGACTGCTGTTAAATAATACAAAATGTGATGCATGGATATGGAGGCAAATGTGTGCCTATGTAAGTTATCCAATATTGGTCTGCTTTGCATTTCTGAGGTAAAAAGCCAAATTTAATGAATAGAATAAGCGTTTACCATAAGTCAGCATTCTCTGTGACATTTTAAATTTATGAACAGTTGCTCTCTGTCTTCTAGAATTAACTTAAACACTTGCCAGATTAGTGGTATAAGATAGACATTGTGGCTGACGCAGATAAATCAGGAAGAATGTGATGAAAGTCAGAGCTATCACAGAGTGTGTTAATATTATAATATCTGTATGTAGGTACATAAACAAAGCACATGAACAAATACATGAAAAGCTATATAAGCCTATAATTATAAACATACCGGGGGAATAGCTTTCCTAAATTTCAGTATCATAATGCATCCTAATCTACCTAAAAATAATTCTAGTTTATTGTAAACTAGATTTTTTCATGAATATCTGAATAAAAGGTCAGAAATAGAGAGCTCAATATTTTTCAGCAAAATAAACCCTTTCAATCTCTTCATTATCATATATTAAAAAGTGCAGGGATTTTCTAAGAAAGTGGCATTACTTAGGACACTTTACATTACAAATTATAAAGAGGAAAGAACCCTGATTTTCCTATTCCTTGTATGAAAGCAAGCCAACTTCTCTAACTTGCACTAATTTTTTTACATGATTGACAAGGAAACACATGGTAGAAATTAACTTTTTGTCCTCCCTTCCTCCTTAAACAAAATATATCCTCAGCCCTGAAATTTCCAGAGAGAGGCTACATCCAGACTAATACACATGATATCTGAATCACTTGTATACTCCTTTGTAAAAGTAGCTCTGCTGTATTCTTGCACAACAAAATCTGTTATCACAAATCAGTGTGCAGTCACAAACCAAAGTACAGGGAACAAGAAAGTCACAAAGTTCTCTGTAAAAAAGTGCAGATTGGGTTTTTTCTTTTGGTTGGCTGGTTATGGTTTTTTTTTGTTTTTGTTGTTTTTTTTTTTTTTTGCTTTTGGTTTTTTAATTGGTGGGGTTTGTTTTGTTTTTTTTTTGTTTTTGTTGTTTTTTTTTTTTTTTGCTTTTGGTTTTTTAATTGGTGGGGTTTGTTTTGTTTTTTTTTTGTTTTTGTTGTTTTTTTTTTTTTTTGCTTTTGGTTTTTTAATTGGTGGGGTTTGTTTTGTTTTGTTTTGCAAAGAAGCAGAATGTCTGTCCATACAGAGAAGGTTATCAAGATTACCAACACAAATCTTATCTTTCATTTGTATCTGCACTGGTATGGGCCAGGTATGGAATAAAACAATCCAGTGCTCCATTTATTGCAAGTACATATAAGAACAAATCCAGTTTTTTTAAGTCTTTCATGTACACTCTTTCACTTTGGCCTTTTTTTTTGAAGGAGACATTGTACCCATAAGAAAAGTATAATTTAAGCCTTTCCTAATATCTGTTAACTCTTTTCTGTAGATTAAGGAAAATCACTGCTTTACAGATCAAATGACCAGGTCATCCAGGAAGATGGGTAATTCTCACTTAAATAAAATACATTCTAAATTACTTTGCTGCTTTTCAACATGGAATAAACTTCAGACGTTTGAATATTGTTTGTGATATAAACAAAAAGGAAACTGCTGTAGGTATGTGTATTTGTGTATCCACACAAAAAACCCACTGAGGTCCTTTTTTGGACTATGCGTATGACTTGATGGGGTTGCTGTTTCCTGAGTACTCCAAAGATCATTTTATTTTCATTCGCAGTTGACCCGAGAGTTTGTCCTACAAGACAATTCTGGCACTACTTGTGTCTCATGATGATTTATTTCACCTCACGAGGCTGGCAGGAAACTATCTTTTTATGCTTTTCCCTCAGTTTTTTGAGGGACCTCTGCTGGATTATAGGAGAGTTAGGCAGATCTGAAAACTGGCAGAAAGGAAGAAGTCAAAACACAGACCATAGTTTGGCATAAAGGAACCTCACTATCTTGTTGGGCTATGACATGCCTGCAGTCTACCCCACATTGCTCCAGAAACTTTATCAAAGTGCCTAAAAACCTGTTTTTTTAATCAAGATATTCTAATTGTCTCTCCAGGTTCCTGCACAGTGAGTAAAAGCTTTGTCATTTACTTCAGTGAGGATAATTGCCTGGACACACTAGTGTGTTCAAAGGGGTGTCTGAACTTGTGTTGGGTGAAATCTATAGTGGATTTACTGTGTTGAAATACCTTAGCAACTTGCGGAGTCAAGGACTTGGAAATAATTATACTCTAGATCTTCTATATTGAAGGATTGACCTTTGTTTCCTCAAAAGTCAGGGTACCACCATAGGGAGGAGATAAAAGATAAATGCAAATAGTTGGTCATCAGAGCTCATCTCAGTCTGATTTCCATTCCATTACCTTCCACATTTTCTTACCTGAAGATGGAAAATATTTGCATCCAGAAATAGCCTTTATACAGATATATATCTTGTCTGGTTCTTGTTTTCTGTGTAGCAAAATTATTTAGTGACTCAATTTGAGTTTGAAGCCTGGAGAAGTGTAACACAGGAGACATATTGTTCCATCTTAATATTCTGTGCAGTGCCTGAAGTTAGCAAGAGCTCTGAAGACTTGAACTTCTGAACCTATTTCTAACAGGAGCCAATTGCCATTACTCTTGCAGCAAAGCAAAGCAAAGAAACAACCCTTGTACTCAAAAATAAAAGAAGGCACAGGTAGAGATAAGAACAAAGGTTACAGAATTAAAACAAAACCAAAGGGAAGTTTGAAATTCTGGTTGCTGCTCTGCTGTGTGCTCTTCCATTTTACAGCTAGCCATGTCCCCTGTGATTTGCTTCCCTCACTTAGGCATGCCAGTACTACTCTGAACACCGAGTGTGGAACATCACAGGATGAGTGTAATGAGAAATCTGCCAGTGTGTCACTTCTGTCTCTGCCAAAATAGAGGTTAAAATCTGCTTTCAGGCTGCTCATTCTAGACAGAAAGGCTTTTCTGTCCTGCTTCAGAACTACATAACACCAGGAATGCCAAGTACAGCTAAGGAGCTTGGCTTCAGTGCTGTCATTACTCTCCTGCCTCTTTGTGTGTTGTCCGTGGTGGCTCAGCTGCCCACCATGTTGTGGGCATTCCTGGAGGGCTCCTGTGGATAGTGAATGCTCTGAGAGAAGCATTAAATCCTTGAAAATGTAGCAACATGAAGCTGTAACTCTCTGGATGCATGAGCTTTTGCAGAGATTAATCTATAGATGTCTTCTGCTGATTGGAACTACTCTTTACAGCAAGTAACTAAGAATTTGAAGAATTTTAAAATTAATCTGAAAAAATATTTTAAAAGTCACTCTAATATCACATTCCTGTATGAGAAGAGTTAAATCACACTAGCTGGAGAGCTACATATGTTTGGTTTATGTGGCAAGGTTTGGTACTAGGGGGCTACAGGGCTGGCTTCTGTGGGAAGTTGCCAGAAGCTTCCCCCATATCTGATGGAGCCAATGCCTGCCCGCTCCAAGACGGATCCACTACTGGCCAAGGCCAAGTCCATCAGCAGTGGTGGTAGAACTTCCAAACAAATTTAAGAAGGGGGAAAAATCTGCATTGTGCAGATGGAGAGAGAAGTGAAAATATGCAAGAGAAACAGCCCTGTAGACAATAAGGTCAGTTGAGTAGGAGAGGGAGAGGTGTTCTAGGTGGTGGAGGAGAGATTTCCCTGCAGCCTGTGGTGCAGGCCGTGGTGAGGCAGCTGTGCCCTGCAGCCCATGGAAGCCATGGTGGAGCAGGTGGATGTCCAAAGGATGCTATGACCCTGTGGGAAATCCATGCTGAATCAGGCTCCTGGCAGGACCTGTGGACTCATGGAAAGAGGAACCCACAGTGTAGCAGATTTGATGAGTTTGGGGAAGAGACCCAGACTGGAGAATTCAGCAATGAACTGCAGCCTTTTGGAAGGACTCCCATTGCAGAAGTTGGTGGAGGACTGTCTCCCATGGGAGGGACCCCACAGTGGAGCAAGGGAAGAGTGTGAGGAGTCCTCCCTTTGAGGAGGGAGGAGATAATGAGTGATGAACTGACCACAGCCCCATTTGCCATTCCCCTGTGCTGCTGCCGAGGCATTTTTTGTTTACAATGTTTATCTTCAATGCAATCACCACTCTTGCAGAAGCACTGCTTCCTGGAAAACAGCCACACATTGTGTTGATGGGAAGTATACAAAAAAATTTTTTGTATTCCTTTGTTTCCACACATGAGCTTTGATTTTGTATTATTAAACTGCCTTTCTGCCTTTATCTTGATCCACAAGTTTTAAAATTTTATTTTCTCCCCCCATTCTGCTGAGGGAGAGAGTGATAGAGCGACTTGATGGTAACCTTGTGTCTCAACGCCTCCTCAAACCCAAAGCAAATTGTGTTGTCGCAACAGGTCTCTTGGGTTTAAGTAATGACTAATAAAATTGCAGACTGCTGTGGCTGAACTTGTAAGAGAAAAAGTTAAAGTCTGAAAGTACTGAAGAGTATTTTCTTTAGACATATTATTAAAAAAACCTAAGTGACCAGGAACTCAGAATTATCATGGATAATGAGCACTTTACATTGACCACTTTACTTTCTAACATCTATTTGCCATGCTGATCAAAGAAAATTTGTATTAAGGTCAAGTCTTGCATTTGATTCACATTTTGAAGCTGTTTATTTGATTCTGTATTATTTGAGTTATCTTGCGCTATTTCTTTTACTAATTATCTAATGAAAGTATCCTTTGTTCATATTTCCATTTCCTCTTTGTTGATTTTTTTATGTATGATTAACACAATCTTCAGAAAATTCTACCACTACAGAGCATCTCATTCTGCAAAATAAGTTTTCTTAATCAGATGCTTTTGTCTCTTTGTAACTCTTTGAGTAAAATTATTAAATTAGACTGTTCTTCAACTTCCAGATCACATAGAAAAGCCACATGATATTGCCTCACAATATTGCCTATTGGATGTGCTTGAAGCTTGATATCCTTTTTTCATAAATTCCTCACGTTATTTTTAGAAAATTGCTGCTGTGTTATATATGGCTATTTATGGAGCTATATCGTACAGCCAGTTCAGTATTAAAAATAAAAATGTAAAACTGAATTGTCCACTTAAACTGAAATGCTACTTTATGAAGTATAGGTCATTTTTTTTATATGGCAGTATTGGCAGAATGAGTCATTCTTCTAAGAATATAGCTAAATTGTGCTTTAGTTAACTGGGTGTAGGCTGCTTTCTGAATGTTTTGCCTCTTACCTCCTCACCTCTGGTCTAAAAAGTATATCTCAGAAGATGCATAGAGTTTCAATCTACAATTCTTCCAACTGTGCCTACGTATTATTATGCCAACTGTGCCTGCCACCATGGAGTAAGAACAAAAAGCATTTCTTAAATCAAAATCTGGAACGCAAACACCTTACACTGTATTAAACAGGGCAGGAAACAGGTCAAGCTGAGCAACCAGTAATACTTGTGAGTATTTGTTCCAGTTCAAAAGTCAGTTTTAAAAGGACTGTTTTTGCGATTCTGTTCTAGTCTCTGCAAAGCTATGTTCAAACACTTGAGCTTCAATTGTGTGTCCATTCAAACTGTGGAAGCTTACTTCAAACATAGACCTTGAAATAAAATTTGAAATTTTGTGTTTTATTTACCATGCAGAGCTCAAATGATAATGTTTCCACAACCTGAAAGAAAGGTTTATTTAATTATCACCCCAACGCACAATATATGGGAAAGAAATAGTCAGACATTGAAGTGTGCTGTAAATAACGTCTGTTTATATACTCAGACTCTACAGTACAGGCTCTGTTCTAGAAGCCACACAGGTCACATTTGAATAGCTTTTTTTCTTTGCAATCCACTTCAAGTTTCCTAGCAAGGCCATTCCCATGTTATATAAGCTACAAAGGACTGACACAAGTAGCCATAGTTTCCTTGACAAGAACATCAGGAATATTTATCTAGGCCCTTCCTCTTCATTTTCACCATCAAAGTGAAATGTTTAGTACCTTAAACTTTTTATCATACAGAATAGTGTGGTATTCAGCCAAATAAATGATGAGGTTTATTTTTTTCAGATGAAAATTCTTGTCAGCAGAAGCAATAGCCAAATGGATTGTTAATTCAAAAGCAAGATGCTGATAATTTCATCACTGTTTTCTTTTTAATTCTCACTATGACCACCACTGTAAAAAAAATATGATGGTGTCTTAGGTTGGAAATGGGGATGTACATTCTATTTGCAATCTGTTAGGGATAGGGCAGTTATCTTCTGTAATTGGGTAGTTTTCTTTATCTCTTCCACAACCAATCCTCCCTCCAGATAATATCTTCTCTTGATGCGCCATTGAGCGTCACTGCATAACTGACAAAATTACATCATCCCATTGGGAGAAGCTCCACCCAGAGGGAGGAGCCAAGCATTCCTACCTAGTTATAATCAGAGATTTGGAACGCCAGAGCAGCCTTTTCCCACTGGATTCCTAGAGGAGCAGCTGTCTTCTCCACTGGATTCCCAGAGGAAGACCAGGCCCATCAACACCACTGCCGGACCCTCAGAGGAAAACTCCACCCTTCTACAGGATCGCTGCTCCAACAGAACCTCACCTGGCACTGCAGGAGGACTGCAGCCATCATTCATTTGGACTGCTACCACCACCCTGACCCACGGGGTGTCAGGTCATATTCTGACTCTGTCAGTGGGGGTTTTTTTTTGTTTCTTTGTACTATCGCATTTGTATTTTTAGTTTTCCTAGTAAAGAACTGTTATTCCTATTCCTGTATCTTTGCCTGGGAGCCTCTTAATTTCAAAATTATAACAATTTGGAGGGAGGGGGTTTACATTTTCCATTTCAAGGGAGGCTCCTGCCTTCCTTAACAGACACCTGTCTTTTTCAAACCAATGGAAAAAAATAATGGAAAAAATCTTACAGAACTTTAATGAGCCTTTTGATATTCTCTCTATGTGGCATATAAACTTTATTTTTGTTTTGAATTTTACTCTGAAACACCTCGTGAAATGAAAAATCCATAAATTTCTTGTGGAAATTCAATATTATTTCCCAAAGAAATTTTGGGGACGGGTGCGTGTTTGTGGTAAGTTCGCAGATAGTGGACAAAGAAAAAAAAGACCAGTTTCTTTAAATAAATTCACTGAGAGATAGAACTTCCTTCTAGTTAGTCTACCAAAAATAGTAGTGGGTGAAGTTCTTCTATTCCAGAAGTCTCAGATGAATGAGAATTCTGCTGATTTGGGATGTACAGAAAGAAGGGTGGAGGGTAGAACCCTTAAATGAGTTACGTACTTTTAATCATGGGGAAGTCCCAAAGGAGATACATTTTAAACCAAGACAGCAGAGAAATCTATATAAACACCACCAGTCATTTTTGGGACACTATAGACTAGTACTATAACAAATCTTCAGATGAATTTCTTTAGTATTTCACAAAGAATTTGTATAATGTAGTGAATATATCTTTTCTGTCTTCCTCATTTGATAAAACTACTTCACCATCACTGAGCCCTAGAATCCTATTGTGAGGATTTTGACAAATTTAAAACATATCTCATCCTTTTACTCTGAATCCTGGCAATGCAATTGCAAATACAAATTTCCTACACAAAGAATATTTAAAGAGAATCCTGTTGTCCAAACAGAGTTTTTTTTTATGGTGTTTGAATTAAAATCAATGGAATAAACTCAGTCAATCCCTTTACACTGAATAAAGCTTTGTATCAAATTATTTTTTTTTGTTTTTCTTCTGCACTTTTCTTCCAAAATGATACATGTATTTTCAGTCAGAACAAGAATTCATCAAAATGTTTTGGTGTAACTTTCATACCCCTCTCTCAGTTTTGATTGACAGATATATTTGAATCAATAAGTTAGTGTATTAGAAGGTCACTCTTCCTCCAAAACCAAAAATACACAACGAAAAAAAAATAGTCTTTTCATGATACAAACAGACCAACATTTCAGTTCCCACACTTGGCAATTTGGCAGTTCTAAAGAAGGAAGCACTTAAACACTTGACAGTAAAAGCAAAATACCCATCTTTACTTTGAGTGTCTGTTATCAATAGAAAAGTCCAGCAAAAGAAGATACGACAATTCTAGAGGAAATATTCTGTAACAAAGCTTACAAAATATGCATTTTGATTCTTGAATTCCCTATTATAAATAAGATGGTACATACCAGTAAAGATCTAGCACTAGAAGAAATAAGCAACAAATTATATATAAGCTTTATATCAAAGTCATATGAGGTATAAGTTGGTCTAACCACAGAAAAAAATGTACCATTATAGACAGAGAAAAGGGTGTGAAAGAACTCTCTGTTCTACCTGATTTATGAAAAAATCAAAATGCCATCTTTTAAGAAAGAAATTTTTTATAATAGCTCCAACCGTTCTCCTTCATTTCACAATGCGCTGAGGCTGGCAGGGATGGAGTTAACTTCTTTCATAGCAGTCCATATGGTGCTGTGATTTACATTTGGGTCTAAAACAGACTTGATAACATAGCAGTGTTTTGGTTATTGCTGATCAGTGCTGGCACAGCCTCAAGGCTTTTTCTTTTCCTCTCCAAAGAGACTAGGCTGGGAGTGGCAAAAGATCAGGAGGGGACACAGGGGGACAGCTGACCCCAGCTGACCAAAGGGATACCCCATACTGTAAGATGTTGCACTGGATAATAGAAGGTGAAGGGGAAGAGGAGGAAAGGAGAGGATGCTGGTGGTTATGGTGTTTCTCTTCCAAAGCACCTGTTACACCTGTTGAGATTCTGTTTTCCAGGGAATGGTCTGATACTTGCCCACAGATTGGAAGGAGTGAATTAATTAATCTTTCTGCTTTGTTTATTAAATTGTCATTATTTATATCCATGAGTCTTATTTTCCTTCTATTTCTTCCTCATCCCACAGGATATTGAGCAAGAGGATGGGTGGGTATTTGGCTTCTGTTTAGGGTTGGCCCACCACACAAAAAATGTAATTTTATATTAAAGAAGTTCAATCTACCCATCTTGCTCAATAGGGAAATCAATAATATTAATATGTAAGACCACATGAATAACACTGTTTTCTTTAATGTCCCTGTGTCTGCATAAAATTCAAAGTAAGTCAGTGGAGCCCTCAATTAGTCTGAAGTACAAAAAGAAGTGGATAGCAGAACAAAGCTTTGTGGCAATTATTTCAGCCACATGCTATGAAGAACTGTATGTTTTCTCATACTAATTTTTTCATCTGTTTTCTGTATTAGAAACCCATTGTTTCCTGTGGAAGCATCAAGTTGTGTCTGCCCACAAGAACAGAGTAATCCATGAAACCCAACTGAACACAACTGAAGTAGAAATTTGATGAGTTTTTCCTCAATCTTATTTTATTGCATCACATTGGCCGTTGAAAAGTCTATGGAAAATTGCCAGTTTTGCAAGGACTTGATATAAATGAAACACTTCAAGGAATCAGGGTTAGAATCTGAAAACTGCAAAGGAGCATGTTACAGGTAAAGTATGATGGAAGTCAGACAACATATACTTATGGAGGGAGAACATTCTCGTCTCCAACTTCAGCCTTATTAAGAGTTAAGCGTTCCTTATGAGCTAATTATATGGGTTTTCCTTGTCCATAGTGAAACAAAAGCATCTCTAAAAGAAGATTCATTGCATTTGTCTTTAATGAAAATCTTAAAATGGAGCAAATGGAGTCTTGGATCTGTCTTTCACCAGCCTGCAAAGGAACCTGGGGCAATTTGTTTGGATTAATTGCTTAAACTGTTAAAGCAAAGTGAGATGGATCCTAGCCTACAAAAATAAAAGGCATATCGATTTCTGGTATACCTGGAAGACAGCAACTATGAAGAAATTGGAGTTTCTTTTCACTTAAAAGTTCTGTGCTCATGAACTGGTTCTGATCTTTGCAGTTGGATGTTAAAACATCCACTGACTTTTCTAAGATCAAGTTTTCAAGATCAAATTTCCCATTTCCCACTCAGCAGATGGAGAGATGGACAGGAACTGTAACAGATCAGTGTTAGTCTAAGATAATGTAGCCAGCCTGTAGGACATTTTGATATCTTCCTCCACCTGGGTCAGGGATGAAGGGTGGTTCTAAGCAGTTAGTCAGTGTACAAGAACAAAAGAGAGAGTCTGGTTCTAATTGGAACCCTTCTGCCCTCTGAAGCTCTGGGAGTACAGTTCAATCATATATTAAAAGACAAAAACACTTCAAAACTTAAAGAAAAAACAAGGTCACTTTAATAAGAACATAAATTTGTTTTAAATTTAGGCACACTGATGAAGATTTAGAGTTTTTCTTCCTCATAAAGTATAAATATCAAGCCTTTTAATTTGAAATAAAAGTCAATTACAGACAAAAAACCTCACAAACAAACAGACAAAAAGTAACAAGATTTTATTTTATTTTATTTTATTTTATTTTATTTTATGAAACTTTGTGAAACTTTGAGTAACAATTGCATATGAAAATACAAATTACAAGATTAGGAGACAATATTTTTATAGTATCCCAGTGCCCTAAATAATTTTACAAGCGCCAGTGAACTCAGTGGATGACTCCCTTCTGAGGGGATGAGAGGGCCCTGTGCGTCAACTGGATCCATCCCACAGGGAGGTCTGCTGCCTCCCTGGGGTATGGGATATCACAGAGAGACCCCCAGGCTGATGGAGCCCTCTGATTATAACCCATTGCTGATACTCCAGACTGGCAGTGATGCCATTGAAAAGAGGATCATTGGGGCAATTAAAAGGGACTTTAGAGCACTGGGTCAAGGGGTTGATAGGACAGGAGCACAGGTAGTGTTCTGCTCAGACCCTTTGGTGGCAGAGATAAAGGATGAAAGGAATAGGAGAGCTCACATTATCAACAAGTAGCTCAAGGGTTGGTGTCATCAGCAGAATTTTAGGTTATTTGATCATGGGGTAATTTTTTTAGCATCTGGCCTGCTGGAACTGGATGGGCTCCATCTCTCTGTTAAGGGCAGAAGGATTTTAGCTCATGAGCTGGCAGAATTCATTGAGAGGGCTTTAAACAAGGTTTGAAGGGGAGAGGGGATGCATCTGGGCTGTCTGGAAGCAGAGCCAAGGGTAGTAAGCCTGAGTTAGGGGTGAAATCAGCAGCCCAGCTGAGGTGCATGTATACCAATGCATGCAGCATGGGCAACAAACAAGAAGAGTTGGAAGCCATGGTGCAGCAGCAGAGCTATGATGTAGTTGCCATCACAGAAACATGGTGGGATGACTCACATGGCTGGAACACTGCACTGGATGGCTACAAGCTCTTCAGAGACAGGAAAGGGAGAAGNGGGTGGCCCTTTATATTAGGGAGGCTTTTGGTGCCATGGGTATTGAAACTAATGACAATGAAGTTGAATGCCTATGGGTAAGAATTAAGGGGAAGGCCAGCAAAGCTGACATCCTACTGGGAATCTGTTATTGTCCATGCAATCTTGAAGAAGAGGTGTGTTTAAAAAAAGATTGGATGAGGCACTGGATGCCATGGTTTAATTGAGGTGTTAGGGCATGGGTTGGACTCGATGATCTTGATAGTCTCTTCCAACCTATTGATTCTGTGATTCTGTGATTCTCTAAATCATACAGTCCAGCTGTCAGTTTGGAAAATGTCATTGCTATTTTAATGAAAAGTCTGCATTTTCCTGAGGAAATTGCAAGGCTCTTCTATCTTAGAAAAAACATGATGTGACTTCAATTCAGTATTTATCTACAGAAGTATTTTTACAAGATTAAAAGTTGTTTCAGTTTTTCTTCTGTCTCTGTGTATCTCTGTGTCTCTGTTTTCTCTGTTAATTATTCATCAAAAAGAGAAAAGGTTCTTACTGTATTAAGTGATCATCACTCCTAATTTCTTCTAACCAATAGTTTTAAAATTCTATTGTTTTGACTATAATACTACTGAGAGCCTATGACTCTTCATTTACTATGTCATTGATGTGGAAATCTCTTTAATTCTGATATTTCATCAATTAATTTTAGCAGTTTGACTGATAAAGGATGTCAGAGTAGAGAGAAAGAAGAAACGTGTCATAAAAGTGAGATTTCTTGTCTTATGAACTAGTCTACCAGTATAAAAAATTCAATACCAGGTTTTATGGGTTCTTAAGAACTAACTTTATCATGGTACTGATGTTTTGGATCTATCCAAACATTTAACCCTTTTGTGTGGCAAAAGTTTATGTGAATATTCAGTTACGTCAGATTTGCTACTGCAACTGGGGCTTGTAGATAGTATTTACACTTACAAATTTTAATAAATGAGAGAAGAATTATTGAGGAATTTTCCAGCTGGATTAGGAGGAACAAGTTGTAATATACAGGAAATAAGCTCCACATGGAGAAATTAACTTTTGGAGGAGAGAATCCTTTCCAAGTTGTGTGTGCCTGCTTGCTGCACTCAGCTCCATTAACTCTGCAATGAGCTGTTGCAACATCACTGCAATTGAAAAGTGCATTAAAGAAGACTAATTGGGTGGCTGACATATATTACTTGTTCCAGTCTCATGAATAATAAAGTTTCATGAAGATTGAGGTTTAGAACTTTTGCATATAAAACCAACTATGTCAATGAAGTTTGCAAGCCAAGGCAAAGAATCGTGGGCAAGTATTACAGGAACTAACCTGGTCACCTCAGGAATCACAGACACAAAACTGACAAAGGACAAACAGGTAAAAACAATTCTATTAAAGTGTCAGTCTGAGTTTGTCCAGATGTAAGAGAGAAGGAAAAATATAATCTTAGTGAAAAAATTATGTTTACTTCTTTTCTGCTATGGAAATTGTATTTCCCCTTCAAATCTAATCAGTAATGGGCCAATTGAATTTCCCAAATGCTTTTAGATCAAAGAATTTAAACCAAAAAATTCTTCCAACCTTCTTGGGCTTTTTATGTTTTTTTTTGTTAGATGTTTTTGTTTTCTTTTTCTTTTTCTTTTCTTTTTTTTTTTTTCTTTTTTCATAGTACTGCCTCAGGAATTCCTAGAGGAACAGAAAACTAGAAGTAATCAAATAACATAATTTGAGATGGCAAGTTAGCTGCTTTTCTTGGCCTTCTATTCTGTGGACTGAACAAACTGAACTCTTTCAATATGTCCTTGCACACCATGTACTCCAGCTCACCAGTCATCTTTGTTGCTTGTTCCTGGGCTTATTCCAAGATATCAATTTCCTTGCTGTCCTGGGTAGACTAAAGCTGGAAATGGTAGTCCAGACACAATCTCACAAGTAGTAAGGAGAGATGAGGAACAGCTTCTTTTAATAGCTATGCTTTATCAATACAGCCCAAGATGCAAATGGCTGTCTTTGCTACAGTGATGTGTTACTTATATATTTGACCTTTATTTGACCTTTTCATCAGGAATGCTGGACTTTACATTTACCTTTGTTGACCCACCTGAGGTTTCTGGCAGCTCATTTTTCCAGCCTGATAAACTCCATCTCAATAATAGCCCTGTCCTCTCCTCTACGGACCACGTCCATTCCAGTTTGCTGTCATCTGTGACCTTGCTGGGAGTGCATGCCATTTCATCATGCAGGACATTAATAGAGGTGTTAAAACTTATTAATTTCTGAATCAATGCCACTAATAATTAGTCATCAGTTGGACTTCATGTCAGGGATCTGATGATAAGATGAGTAAGATGATAAGACTCATTGAACGCTTGCTACCAGAAGGAACCTGTTTAGGGAGGTAATGATCATACCTTGATCTATTGAAAGCAAAAGGATGAAACAGGTGATGAAAGTCACACTGAACTTTTAAATAAAACAACGTCTGAAGCTTAGAGCAGGATTCTTGTGAAGCTCTTTATCTGATCATTGTCTATCAAACAGCGATATTTTTAAACCCCACTTAATCTATGTCAATGCATTACAACTAGGAAATCCATGAGGTTATAGAGTCCTGTGCTAAAGTTTAATATGAGGAATCTGATTTTTCTTTTTTGGTGGGGTTTGATAACTAATCAATTTCTGTTATTTTAAACTCAAAAAATGCCATTTGAGTGTTGTTTTTATATTTTGTATCTGCTAAAAAGAGCTCTGCAATCCATCAGTGTAATAACTATGGTGTTTAAGGCCTTCTGATTGTGTTATGCCCAATGTTAATTTTTGAACAGTCAAATCATATTCAATACCAAATTTAATCTTAAAGCCTTGGCAGTACCTTGCTCAACTGCCTCTGAGATCTATTCTCTAACCTTTGTACAAAATAGTTGCTGCAGCTTGCAGCTGAAACCCTTGTTTTTCTTTTGGTTGACAAAACACAAAAAAGCTCATATACCAATTCCGACCAAAGCCACAAACATCAGAATCAAATCAGAAAGGATTTAATAATTTATGTTCTATTAGGATTCAGTTTTCAGAAATCAGATGTGATGCTGTAAAAAATGCAAAGGAAAAACTTTGTGTTGTCACTAAAGAAGTAATTACTTGCTCCATGGACAAGTATCTCACTGTGCTGTTTCCAAAAAAAAGATATGCAAACACAAGAAGCTGTAGGAAACCACTCTGACTATCACATCTGCAGGTCAGATCTGAACTACTTGATAAAAACTGACAAAATGACATTAAATGAGGCATCTTTCTGTTATTGCTGCCCTATATTGTTTAGGAAATGGCTTCTCCCTTTCTATAATCATTTGCCAAACAGAAACACAAGGTAGAACAGAACTCAAAGTATCCAAAAGGTATTTTTAAGCCACTAGTTATATTTATTCTTTTTTTCCAAAGATCTAGAATATTAAAATAGATTCAACAAAAATTTAGGCTCATTTTGGCCTGTAATGAGTCTCAGCGAACAGAGATTGTGAGCTCCTGCATAATTGGGCCTGTGTTAAAGGAACTTAAGAACAAAACTGATCGTTACCTGGACAGAAAGAGCATTAAGAGACTAAACCAGACTTCAAGTACCAGACTTAAAGTCTGACAATATCATATAAGTGATTTCCTTCTCAGTAAAGTGCATAACAGCCACAGGTCTGAGAATAAGAAGATGTGTGATTTCCTTTAAACCAGGGTGGATTCACCAGAATGAAGCACTTTATTCACCTGAACAGCCTTTTAGAATCATAGGAGAGGGTCTGGATGTATATCTCATTGTAATTTTTGATAGAGAGAGTTCGTTTACACTTAATTGGCAATAATGCTTAATTGTAATTCTCTACATCTAAATTTGGCATCTAAGTGGATTATATGTGGTTACAACCACAGAAAAGTTTACTCCCTCTTTTACTTTGTATGAAATATGTAGTGCAGCATGTGTGTTTTCTTCCTCTGTAATCCTAAGTTTTCTTCTGGAAAACAGCTACCTGCTATAAATGTGATTCATCACAGTTTATATGAAAATTCTGCATTGCAAAGGTATTATTTTACATTTCAGGACACAAATTTTAATTACCAAAATTAACAAGGGTAACAAAAAATCTTGCAGTTATTAACTATATTGTATTTTTAAAATGTATGTCTAAAAAAACCTCTTGTGAACAAGACAGTAAAAGTGCAATAAAGATCACCTAATTCCCCATTTCAAGTTTATTACTTCAATAATTCTAAGTTATACAAAATGACAATGTATTCAATCAAGTATAAGGGTTTTTGTTTGTTATGCTGGATTTTTCAAATTCAGCAATTAAAGAAAGCGGCAATTTGTTTTGTTTATAAGGTACAGTTTTCATCCATACCCAAAAGTGCCCCTTAATTATTTTAGTATGAAAATAATTTTGTAGAGCATAACATACTTCATATTGGCTACTTTTGCACATAGATTTGTAATGTTTCTCCAAAATCCTTCAGAGTTATGTCTTGCCAGCTATGCTAGTAATAATTATTCAGAAATTTAAATCCTCCTACCTCCTTATTACCCCGACTAGCACCTCTCTCCCAGCAATGATTCAGCTATAAAGGGATGTTCCAAAAAACAAGCTGGAGCCTTCACATTACCTCAGACAAACTACTTAACTTGATTAAAGAATATGGGAGATTGGGGCCTACAGTGAATCAAGCAGAAAAGACTGCAGGAAAGAAATAATAATTAGAGCTGCATAATCAGGACAATCACTAATAAGTTTGGAAATAATGGAAGGAATGGCTTAAAATGCTGTCAGTCAGCAGGTTACATCTTAAACCTAGTCTACCTCTTACCTTTTGTCCTGTTGTTTCTCATCTTACTCGAAGTTTAACATCCAGTACAAAAGACATAGCATTGTCTACTAGTGAAAATATGAAGATTATTAAACTTTCAGAATTTGCTGCATACTATACTGAGAGAATCCAGTCACACTGATGTTAATTATATATTTTCTTTTATCTTTTGCAGAAGCACCTGGAGGCCTTAGTTGACATAAAGGTCTAGTTATGCTGAATGTGCTATATTTGTGCCTTAATACTTTGCAGTCTAAATTTGAATGACCCAAACAAAAAAGTGTATGGCTAATCTAAATATGAGAACTGAGAGATGGGAAGATCAAGTTACTCATTGTACTAGAAACCAGTATTGGAGCTGGGAGAAGGGGGTGGATCCTGACTGTGGTGACCTAATTCAGAATAATATAATGAAGACTGCTGTAGGGAGTCTGCCACTGGAAATCCAGCCTCTTATCAGCTGTTAGGATTCTGGCCATGTGTTAAGCTGGGCCACTAACGCATGTAGTGGATATATATGTACATTTGTATGTGAGGATGAAGGGGTCTGAAAGTTGTTGAGAACTCTTGCCGGACAAAAATACATTTCAATTTCTGAAAGTCATTGAAAATTCAGCACAGACTAGCTGGGAAAGAAAATGCTTAGATTTTCTCTTAAGAAATTGGTGGAAAAGAAGAAAGGTAAAAAGGAGCAGTTGAATTCCCAGTGTCTTCAGACTGCATTAGGGAGTTCTGGAAAGAGCTGTACACAAAGTAATTCTTGTTCCAGCTTTATAATCCCTAAGAGGTCATCCCTGGTTTCCATTTTTTCTCACAGAATTTTCACTGACTCCAAATTGGTGCAAAAAGGGCACAACTGGGACCTAGATATATGACATACATGGCAATGTTTCAGGCTTGACAAAGTCATGTATTCGGCATAATTACAGCAAATAACCTTATAAGTCAAGGTTGAAGAAATTAATCACTTCAGATGTTGACTACTGAGGACATTTGCTATCATCTATCAATGATTTATGAAGACAGCTCCTGAGTGACAAGATTTTACTTTAGATAGCATTTGAATGTACACAAAGTATGTTATATTGCAGGATTATTATTATTCTTTCAATTTCTTAAATTATTCCTCTTATCTGGGTAATAAAAAGGTTGCCACTTGTCTATCTACATTTATACAAGATACCACAGCAACACAAATCCTTCACATTGCTTCCTCTTTCTTTATATTATCATTAATCTGCTAATTAAGAGCAGCTGTGGTGATGGTCTCCGTGTGTTGATTCCCATCAATATGAGTTACACAGAGTCCAGTAACTCATTCATCATAAGGTAAATGACTACAGCTTTGAGCAGGCATTAGTCTATCAGGGCTAATAGGGAAAGATGTGATGTTGTATTTAGCTGAAAAAAAGTAAGTTTTCCTTATCTCAGAGTGTAATCCTCTGAGTAGCCATTATTTTTAGTATCTGCATTTGAATGAGTTTGCTAATAGGAAGCATTAAGAAAAAAAAAAAATTGTTCCCTCAGCCATTTTGCTGCTTGGACAACTTTGATTCTTTACCGAATGTCTATTTTACAATTTCAGATAATGCCTTCAGTGTTCAATATATGCAAGTTTGGTTTGGCTTTAGTGATTTTCACACCAGCTAGACTTAATTTTCCTATTATATACTTTATGTAGTGGTATTCCTTTCTCTCCAGTTTACCAGCTCTCACCTCTCATAGTCAACTGAAAATCTCCTCCCTCCGTTATTCAAAAAGATTTAAATGGGTTTTGGAGAGGGCGGCTTCTGTTCTATTCTTGGTAATTGTTGGGGGTTGGATCTGT